>VZTV01037800.1:104326-162182 GCA_013400875.1 Anhinga rufa
AGGCATGAGGAAGACTGATAGAAAAGGGCGCAAGCTCTGTAGTCAAAACTTTTGCCGTAAAAATCTAGGAAAACCTGTCTGTTTCAATTCCTCAGTAGCATCCCTTCCACCCATGTATACCCATGCCCCCTTCTCTGCAACTATCCCCATTTCCATCCCCCTCCCACCTCTGCCCACTCCTGTCCTGGCTTCTGGCTAGAGCAAAGAAGCAGCACTGGGACTGCCCTAACTTCAGCACATGACTGGACTTGGATTATTCCGAAAGATCAACTACTACCAAACATGCAAGAGCCTGATCTAAACATGTTAGTGGAGAGACTTTCATCAGTCTCCAGAGCTCTAGTGACAGCTCACAGGTGTTCACATCAGATGCTGTAGGCTTCTTCCAAACCAAGATTTTTGACCTATGCCAGCCAACTGCACTGTTTGCAAACATTTCTGTACCTAGTTTACGGTCAATCTCTTCTTTGGAGCCTCCATCAATGGCCAGCGGCTGGATCCTTCCCCCCAGCCATTTCTCTACTTCATTGTACCAGTTTCTCACCAGGCTGGAGGGAGACACCACCATGGCTTTCTCGATTTCAGGCTTGCAGTCCGGACTTTGCCGGAGAAGTGTCCACATGAGCGTGATGCACTGCAGGGTTTTGCCCAGCCCCATTTCGTCCGCCATGATACAGCCGTGACTCCCAGGGATCCGCCGGCCTGTCACACAGTCCCAGAGGAATTTCACTCCCTGCCAAAAAATTGTTCTCTCAGAGCAGGATGGGGACATCAGCAGAATGACAACTTCATTATAGCTTCATTACCACAATGCACAGGACTAATACTACAACAAACAGCAAATCTGTGTAGGACATCCCTGGGGATATGCAATGTTCTAATGAGACAGAGGGAAATCACCCAAGATGCAGTTAAAATGCAGCCACATTTGGTTTGAAACCACATTACTGGTGCCAACACATACCTTACAAGATGTACGAAATCTTACTATGTTTTAACCCTATAATTATAACTAACTTCCTGACATGAATTCCCAGAAATTTCTACCCTTGGCTACATTAGATAGGCCCAGGCCATCAGCTAACCTACATCAATCACTGCAAACAGGTTAATCAACTTAACACTACCCAATTAGGTAGTTTTAAAAATACAGAATCATAGAGTGAGCAGAATTGTTTCTGCTGCCTGATTAACTCTCAGAATACCCTCAGCAGCCCTCATCGCTTCTGCCTTCTAGTGCAATGACTCACCTGGGGACTCAAGGCCCAAAGCAGATTTAGCTTCAGAGAAGACACAGAGCTGAGGTTATATAGCCCACGTCACACAGTGGGAGGAGAGCTCAGTCCTGCATTAGGCTCTGACACATCACCAAGACAAATAAAAGGGAAAAAAGAGACAGACTCTGCAAAATGTTCCTCTGTCATGTGATGCTAGAGAGTCAGAAAACCAGGGCATTGTCCAGGGAACATACAAGCTCCCTGTGTTGTGCCAACAGAGTAGGGAGTGAGGACCACAACCTAAAGACACCTAGACAGAGTCACCCCTCTGTGCTCCACTATTTAGGACTGGAAGATGGAACACCTTCACTTGCACTTTCAATATCTCTTCTTTCTTTCTTAGGCCCTTAACAACAGTTTATTTAAGCCAGTTGAACAATTATGAAATACATTACTGACTAAAAGAGTGCATTTGGCTGGGGATCCAGTTGGGTAACCTCTCAGCACCTGGGCAAAATGCAAGACAAAGGCAGAGCAAAGCTGTACAACAGTCTGGGAGCATCACCTGAATAAAGCAGCACAGGAATCTTAGCAGGCAGACTTATTAGTCAGACTAAAGAGACTGCTTTATCAGAGATATCTAGCTGTCAAAAACAGACAGTGTGCCTAGGACACCAACATAACTACCAAGACAAAAGCACGAGCAGGCAGTACCTTACCTCTGATACTTATGGTATCACCCCAAAACAGAGTACCTCCAGCTATGTAGCCAGACATGAGCATTATACTGGGTCACAGGTTCAGTACCAACTCTGAGATAAAAGTACAAGCTAGGAGCAGCCTACAGTACTCTCAGATCCATCTGAAGATCTCCCATGCAGGGACACATCCATCTTGACCTGCTTAGCCTGCAAGATCAGCAATCACAGCTTCCACCTGTACTGCCTCTAGGCTTAAATGATAATATACTGCATCTGTGATGAACTTCGAACTGTCCAGATACCTTACATTAGATATTTGGAGTACCCACTGCTTCGATATTGTGATGTTGCACATATTTACGACATAAAATGGGTTTTTTTGGCACTATTCACTGGTGAATTCCAAGTGTACGTAGGTCATGGCAGCTCACACCTACAAAGGGCAGCCTCTGAATAAAACACAATGAAGTAGGAATCTACTCCACACCATGCTGGGAACCACAGTACCAGAAAGAAGAGCTTCAGTGTTTCCTGGCTCAAAGACTGTGGATCCAATTAATTCTGCTCACCAGCAAAACACAGTGGTGGACAGTCTGCCTTGCCCAGCTCAAGACTGGGCTGCAACATAATTTAGTGCAACTATATCCCATCACCTTCCACACTGAGTTGCACTCAGCAGAGCTACATCTCCCTTCAAGATAAGTAAAGGCTGGACTTTCAGCCCTCACTCTGCAAGATCCCATCTCCCTGCAAAATCTGGTCTTTTCCTAAGATATCATTGGCTGACTTTTCTGTCACCAATGTGCTTTCCTAGACCTGCAACCAGTGCACAATGGTCACAGAAACGCGCCAGTTTCCACTGTCAGCTGACCTGACCTACAAACCCACAGAGAACACACATGTGCATTAGGCAGCATCATGTTTAGGCAGGGAGTGCTCTGACCCTGCTACATCAGAGGCAAGAGAAGAAGGAGTTCTTACCCATAAGCAAGCAGTGAATTGCCACATTTTTTAAGGACAAACAGGGCTGTTGTAATACTCCCAGCATGTCCTCTTGCTACCATGGGACAGACAATATTTGCAGCATTCAGGCCTCTAAGAGGATGGTTAAAACCAGTATTTCACTTTGCATTTGCAACAGTAGAGTCTGTTCGACTGTCACAGGCTGTTAGTCTGCGAGGTCTATGTAGACCTTGCAGTTGGTGGGTTACAATTGCAGCAAAGGAACTGCAGCTTTTTGAAATGCTCCAAATCCTCCAGCCTCAGATCCCAATGGTAAACTTACTTCTCTCTGATGGGGCCGTAAAACATGGCTGAGGACAGGATCCACCACAACATGGACAGGTGCTTTCTCCCTGCAGGAGGCAGTCAAGGAAGAAGACAGCGTGATTAATGAACTTGGCACAGCATATGTTTAGGTTTTTCAACATCTCACTGTTATACTGAGGACTCCCCTGTGGCATGAGGGAAGCAACTGCCAACAAGAAAGTGAAAAATGGATTAATTCAGTTTTGAGAATGAAGTCACAGGGGCCTGATCTACAATACAAAGCATCAGTGAAACCATGTATTTGAGCTGTGGTTAAAGCAAGGGCAGAATGTGGTTCAGAGACATGGTTAAAGAGTCATTATTATTTTCCTTGTTTCAATAACAATATTGTAACTGCGTTACTGGAGAGAGGAACTCCCTTCTCTGTCCATGAAGATCCAGCTGACAGCCCTTTTAAGTTATAACAACAGCACAGAAGGAACTACTTAAGAATAAAAACCATTAGGCAGCCTAACATTTGACTGTCAGTCATATCACTTTGCTTGTCCCTAGATGCTGATGTTTCCTGACTAACGACTAAGCCATAACATTGTCTAAGCAGCTTTTCCATGTGTGCATTCTCATTCCCTGCAAAAGGCTTAAATGTTTGATGAGCAGGAGATGAAAGCCTGTGGGAGAACGCAAACAATCCGGTATGGGTACATTCCTTCTTTGATTGTTACCATATCTGAACCAATTCAAAGACAGAATGCTTGGAACTAAACTTCCCTTGATGTTCAGACCCCAGTTCAGATACATTTGGGAAAAAAGCACACAAACCTACACGTACAAGGAGGTCAGAGCTGAAGCATTTGTGCCAGATGATGACTCACTTGTCTATTTTCAGCTGGTCGTGGGCACTCAGCAGCGGGGGCTCATATAGAACCAGAGCTCCTTCCTCAAAAGGGTCATGGAGAGAACTCCTCAGCCCTGCCCGTTTGATACCCAGCGCACGCAAGCCCAGTGGCCCTGAAAGCAAACAAAGGCACAACTCAAAGAAGAACTTCTTCCTGGAAGAGAGCAGAGCCTTGCAGAAGAGTCTGATTACATTTAGGAAGAGTGAATTAATTGGGTGCTGGAATGGAGATGCAGGCACAACTGGTGCAGACAAACCTACACGTGGCAGTTGTTTGGCAGCACTCTGCCAGCATACAGCGGGTAGCTCTGTGGCAAGAAAGAATAGAATGAAGGAACAGAGGCAAAGACGGAGCAATGGCACTGCCCACCACACTGGGTGCACCAAATGCCATATATGCTGACACACGACAGTACAAGCTGTCTCACAAGGTGACTGGTGGCTTCATCCCAGACCTGTGCCATTGGCATCCAACGATAAATGGGTACAATGTCTCCCTCAGCTATTTCTGGGCATCAGAACTACTCCTAGTACCCAAAGGTGGTTGTTCTAGTTTTTTTGAAAGATGAGCAGCATTCCAGAATGTACGCCTCAGCAGCTCAATACATACACTCCCACATACATAGTATATACTGAGGTCAAAGAGGTCAAATCCTCTTTTTGGATCAGCTAACCCAGACTTAGTTGGAGCTGTATCTTTTATGCAAGGGCAGGAATTGATCTTTAACAGTGATGAAGTTTTACAGTATCACAGTTAGCACCATACTGCCATTACATTTGGCCTTAGAGCCAATTTCTGTGAAAAGCAGAAACCAAGCATGAGTCCCTTTTCCTAGTATTATATTTTGATGTCACAGTTTTGTAATGGAGATGAACACAAAAAAGACATGCATAGAAATCCCTTTTCCATCAAAACTCAGGCAACTGTGCTCCCAGGATTGATTTTGCTTGGGGAAGACTCAAGCAGGGTCAATTTGCCCGCTGCTTGCTAAAGCTCCTTGCAAAATGAGCATCACAAGCTGAGGCAACAGTGCCTGTATACCAAGAAAAGAGCACATGAAACAGCCTCATCTCCCAATTACAAGAGGAAAGTAACAGCCACAGAAAGCAGCTTCCCCAGTTACTGTTCCGTTTCAGCCTCCTGACAAATCTGCTTTTCTGCAAGCTAACTTTGTCAAACTCTTTTGGGGCTTGTTATTTCATAATCAGCATCTGCTTACAGACATATTTTTATAACTAAAGTTTAAGTGAAACTGGTTGATCTGCATTTGAATTTTTCAGCTGGAGGGTGAAGGGGAAGAAGGCGACAAGAAAAGGCTCATTTGTTTCTGAGATCTTGTGTTTCACCGATTCAAACCAGCTGAGGCTTTGAACTTCAAAACTGCCTTGCCTTGAAGGTTACCTTGAGACTCAACACACCAAGCCAAACAGAAAGAAAACTGGCACATGCTATCTTTTCCACCTACAGCCTTCTGCCTGTTAGTATCATTAGGATATTATTTAGATGGTAAACCTTCATCACTTGAAATTCATCTTGCTCTTGTATTTGCAATATGGTGTACAATCTTCTGGCACTACATCAAATACATAGCAGTAAGAATGCAAAATCCAATTCTGAAATGTAGGATTATCCAAACTAAACACTAGTAAGAAATATGAAGACTTTGCTTATGTGCCAGTATTTTTCTTTCAAAATTAAGTCAGGATTTCTGGAACATATGCATCAGTGCAAAAAATAACAATAATCCCAACAGATATATTTGACAGGCCTGAGCACCATGTGTTTTACCAGAGTCAGTCAACACAGACAATCCTTAAACCTCCTCATCTTACCTTTATAATTTGGAATGGGGACTTTGAAGGGTTTGGACAAAATGCTGCGGATAAAAGCCTCCTAGGAATTCAGAAAGAAAACACGCTTAAGTAGTCTGAAATCAGAGATTGTTCAAGAAGGCAAATCCAGGACATCTTTTGAGAACTCAGTTTTGCCAAATGCTGAGAGTCCCTCTATTCAATCTATTCAAGCTTCAACTCCAACTATTTTCAAGAATATCCAGAAGGAAGAAAGTAGCAAACCAGCATAATCCCCCCCACACCAACTCTGCTTTTCAAGCCTATTTTCCTTTGGGTTTTCTAATGCGTAAAATTGATTTTTCATAACTCCCATCTTCTCAAATCCACTGGCATTATTCAATTCTTTAAATGCTATTGCTTCCCCCTGTCTTGGTAATTCAATCAGGCAATTCATTTCCTGCAAAGGAACTGGGTTACCATTATAGAAACATCCATGCCAGACCAGCAGCCAGTCTCCAGCAGTGATAGCCCAGAGAACTGGGCAAGCAGACAGCACTTGAGTCATCTGTGTGGAAAGCTACCCACATCCCTGGGCACTGTCCTTCACCTAGACCCCACAGAACTTATTGAGGATTTCCATTATAGAAAGTACCTCCACCATACCTTCTTCAACATTAAATGGTTAGAGCTAGCAAAAAGTGTCTCCTAAAGACTCTGTGTATGTGTGGCACTTCCATAACACCTCTGATTAAATGGGTCCATGGAAGCACTTGGACTTCCTTGATGAATGAGCTCCATATGCAACCCACCTGCTATGGTGTGGTAGCAGTAACACCACTTACATGCTGACTGCTATCCAGGCAGTGAGGTCTGTTGGTCAACTGAGCCAAGGGTTTCCGGAAGGGCGACCTGTAACATTCTCCACTCTCCATCTCACTGACAGGCTTCTGTCTCTTACGAGTCTGAAAAACAGAATCAAGACAAAACAACTCAGGGGCAGCTGGTGAGACCAGAAGACAGATGTATCGCTGTCACACTCAGTAAGCACCTAACCACACAGGCAATCCACCCAGCCAGCTGAGCATCTCTGTACAGACCCAATCATTACTCACCCCCACTGCCAAAGGACAGAGCCAGCAACACCACCAAGGTTACAATGCCCTGAAGTTTAACCTGCACGAAGGTTAAAATACTCTCCTAGTTAAGAAAGTAGCTACCACTTTCTAAGCTGTAAAAGGGTGGGCTTGTCTGTGCTAAGATTTGTCCTGTCCCCCCACCCCCAAAAAAGCAGAAGAAAAAAAAAGGAAGGGGCAATAGCATGGAACAAACTACATGAAAGTCCCCAGAGGCTCCCATAGCTTCTGTTGTTTCACAGGTGAAAGGCCTCACACTGGAAACCTAAATTTCAGACACTTAGCAAGGCATGACGGTAAGTCAGTCATTGATCTGTTTTCTAATTTAACACAGTCCTCTTCAGACTGAGGCATGGTTTTAACCACCTGCTGACACAGAAAAAGGGATTTGACGTAGAAAGTACCAGGTGAGGCTCTTCGACGTGTATGATGTGGAACATAGCATCGTAACGTTGTTTTGTCTTAAACATCTACCTATTCCTAGTTACCGGCCCTCTCACAAAACACTTGGAAGCTCTCCCAGGGATAGCTTTTTCCAAAACCACGAAGCATCACCTGTAAACAACGAAGTTTTTCTACCAACTACATGCCCAGACACAAAGTCTTCTCCCAGCTGGTGAAAACAGCACAAACTTGGGGGCCTGATCCTCAATCCCCAGAAGACAGGGGGGGCGATAACAACCTCCGAGCAGGCACCAGGGACTGACCTGGGCAACGGCGGGGCCGCCCCCGCCCACAGCCGGGAGGGCTCCGGGCGTCCCGCCGGGCCGAGCCCGCCACATCCCAGCGCCCCTTGCTCACCATCGTAGGGTGCCGGTCCTCCTCCTCCTCCTCCTCCTCCTCGTCGCCCGCCTTCCTCTTGGCCAGCTGGCTGGGGGCCAGGCTCCTCCTCTGGAAGAGGGGCACAGCACACACGCACTGAGGGGGCGGCGGGGCCGGGGGTCCCCCGCAGCAGCCCCGCAGGCCCGGCCCGGCGCCCCCCGCCCGCCCCCGCACTCACCATCGCCTCACGGGGAAGGGGAGAGGGGGACCGGTAACGGTAACGGTAGCGTGCCCTTACCGCGCGCTCTGCCGGAGGCGGGAAAGGCGCTGGGCGGGCTCCGCCCCGCCTCTTCTCCAAGGCAACAGGCGTGGCCAAGCGAGCGCCGAGCCCTATCGACCCGCTCGGGGCTCCGCGGCGGGAGGGAGAAGACGGGGCACGGCTGACGGGCGGACAGACGGCGGCCCGGGGGGGGACGGGAGGGCCCGGAGGGCCCAGGCTCCGTGCAGCCCCAGGCCCTGATCGCGCCGCCTCACCGCAAAGGTGCGAGGCCAAGAGCTCAGGGAGCAAGCCGGTCGCGGCCCGTGGCGCAGGGAGCGCTGCGGGCCGGGGGCCAGCGCCGGTGGGGCGGCAACAGCGCGCCCGGGGAGAGGCTTGCGGAGAGGGAGGTGCCTTCCCTCGGCAGTCGCGTTTCAAAACGGACCGGCGCTTTTGCACAATTTTACGTTACTTTACACACTTAACCTGTTCAGAGTACAGCTGACCCTAAAGCCTTGATTACGGACCAGCAGCAGTTTGCGCACTCGCGCGACAAAAAGCCAGGCGCTTTGGTACATCCTAAAGGGTATTTGGGGGGGTTCAGGGTGAAAAGCGAACTCAGAGTGGCAGCGATTTGAGTGGAGATTTGTTTTCCTTGAAAAAGAAGGCAGGCAAGTCCTCAGGAAAGAGCAAGGTTGTTCCTGTTCCATGGATCACGGCTGACATGATAAATGAGGACTGGCGCTCACCAAGCAATTTAAAGGACAGGCTTTTTAAAAATTGCAAAACCACAGCATTTTGGAGACACCCAGATAAATCCTCCTTCTGGCTACGCAGGGGAAATGCCAAACAGCTCCATGAAATAAGGCAAGTCCTCTGATCCATGCAGTTAACTCTTCCATCGGCAGGCAAGGAAGGCACCCTCAGCATGAGATTCCCACACAGCCTGTGATACAAGATGTGCCTCTGGCAGGACTCAGAGCATGTTGTCTGGAGCCAGAGGATTCCCAGAGGCCTCAGCGGCTGACAGCATTAATAGATCATGGCAAACTCGTCAAATCTCCAGATGCAGCCCATGGAGCACTTGGGGATAGACAGGGAGTGAACGTGGCCTCTGGTGCAGTCCAGCAAAGCAAACCATTCAATATGCAATGCATTGCAGCTGTTAAAAGGACTTTGTCTTCCCTTCCTCCTCCAAGGAGGGAAAGGAGAAGAGGAAGGATGGATTTAGCCTTTTCTGGTTGTTTCACTGGTAAAACTTGGGAAATAAATGAAATGCAAAAACACTTCAGTCACTTCCAGTTGCACAGCTGACCTTAAACATCAAGAAACACAAGAAGCCCCTTGGGCAGTGTCCCCACCTCAAGCTACATAATATTTTTCTATTCGGTTTATTAAACATCTATGTTGATATATTTATGCACCTTTAAAACGTGGACCATAAAATAGTGCGGATATAAGACAAAGCCAATTTCTTGCATTGTTAGGATGTGAGGTGTAAGTGGGCATAGATTCCCTGCAGCCATTTACACCTCCTGAATATCTAGTACCTTAACTTTACTTTTCCCCCGTCCTTTTCTTTTAAGTCCAAATCCATTTGTCAGTATTTCGTTTCCAAAGTGCTTTCAGAGCTCAGTGATGAATGTTAGATGTTGCAATTACTGGCTCACTGGGCAGAGAGTGGTTCTATAGGAAGGTAATTGGCTATTTTTCCTGGCATGAATAATATTCACATTAATAGCCTCCCTCACCACAGCTTCGAGAGCAATTCTGCTGCATGCTTTTTGCCTGCAATGGGAACAGACACATTTTCTGGCCCAGGCCAGGCTGGGTCAATAATAAGAGGAAGGGGAGGTAAAATGCTCCTTCCTGCTCCATGTAGAGCGACAAGAAAGATCTTAGTCATCTTACACCCAACACAGAACTGCTCAGGACTCCATCCTGCAACAGCTTTTATCTTCTAACTATTTGTGACAAGTCCCAGAGGGAAATCTGGGCTGATGCCTGAGCACAGCCAGCCCACTTGTAAGCCAACCACACTGTGAACCTGGGGCAAGGTGGCCATGCATGGGGGAGATCCCCTTTCTTCCTAAAGAAACTGGCTAAGAGATACAGCAAAAAGAAATGCTTCGTTCTTTCTCCAGAGGGGAAGACCGAAGGACTTTCCCAAGGTGACAGGAGCAGCCAGGGACAAGGTCAGAAATGGCCCTTCCCTGTGCTATGGGTCCCAGCGCAAGATGCTGCTCAACAGTCCCTTTTCCACTCTTCTTTCCAAACTGACACCTTGAGGCAGAGGTTAAGTCCTCCCTCTTCTCCCTTTCTAATTACACAATTTACTCCTTTTCTAGCTGTAATCAGCTCCCATTTATACCGCCCTGAGAGATCATAGGATAATCACCGTGGGGAATAATCCTGTGATTTCCCTTGCCGTCTCTGCAGGATGCTGAGTCCCTCCAGTATGAGCAAGGAGAAGGGAGGATGCCAAACATCTTCCTCAGGGACTCTACAGGATTAGGCCAAAAAAAAAAAGGAGCCAAAAAAATTTAAAAATCATCAGACAGAGCTTGTCTTCCAGCCACCACCATGGTATGAACCCATGGCACTCCCTCGGTGTCAACCACCACCACGCCTCAGTGGGACCACTATTCCACCCAGACCCTGGTGAATGCAATGGCTCTCCATCCAGTGAACTCCCTGTTTTGTGGGATCTCCCTTCTTTTACATACCCCCCCTTTTTTTCTTTATTTTTTTTTTGAGGCTCCTTCCTGTTGCTGTGGAGCACAGGCCCTCCCCAGTTCCTCACAGAAAGTTTTAAGAAATGCATTGCAGGAACGGGGTCCTCCTATCCAGCTCTTCGCAGGCAGGAATGAGGACAGGTCCTGCCCAAGACAGCTTGTGACCTTTGTAGCAGGCACAAACAGCATGAGGGAGAGATAATGTGAGAAAATGTCTCCTGATGGAAGGACACCACAGACCTTGTCTAACAGCTTCAGCCATTCTGCAATGAGACACAGAGGTGAAAAATCTGTAATCATGATAAGAAGGGCAGAGCTACAGCTTTAACAGAATTCAGTGGTGCCGCCTGGATCTTCTTAGGTGAAGCTCTGAAGGGACCAGGACTGCAGGATGAAGCCCCTCCGCACACCAGCATAGCTTGGCCATATTGAGCTGGGAAAGTAATTAGTTAAATATCCTTCCAGTTAATTCCTTTGCAAACCACGAGAGGGAAACTGAGTACGATCATACCAAGTTGCTGTCAGCTGGAGTTGTGATCCCATTTCATCACCGCTAGAGACAGCTCAATTGCCCTTCCACCAAAGCCACTTATTGAGAGAGGAAACATTAAGTGCTTTAAAAATATTAACTTCAGGGAGAAAAATCTTCTTCCTTTCTGGAAGTCAGGTGCCATTCAACACACAGCCGGGCTGCATGCTGAACAGAGGCAGAGCTTCAGAAGTGAGGATCCCAGCACTGCTGCTGCTTTTGGCATGTTTGCATGAATATCACCTGAAAGAAAACTGAGTCATGAGCCCAGATTGATGTGAGTCGGGCAGCTGACATGCTTCCCACCCCCGGCCGTCTGGCTGCTGAGCTGCCACAGTGCTCAACCACTTATGCCTGTGCCTGGCAGCAAAGGGCTGTGGCTACGGGGCTGACCCACATCCCACCCAGCCATTCCTGCAGTACCCTCCATCGTAGCTGTACAGCACCCACTTCAGCCTGAACCCCTCTGTGTGGTAAGCACACGCAAGGCACAGCTCTCATGTCCCACAGTGGGGTGGCACAGCTCTCATGCCCCACAGTGGGGTGGCACAGCTGGGCAGCCACTGACCACTTCAGTCTCAGGGCCCTTTACCATCACGCATTACATATTAGATTTCACAGTTTCTTTTGATTCATTTATGACTGCTGTCCCTTTGGCCCCAGTGGTACCTAATCCTTATTACTGTTAGAAAAGAAAAAATAAATCTTTGCTAATCTTGTTTATTTACAAAAAAAACACAAACAAACCACAAAATCTTATTTCCTTAAAGCAGCAAAGGCAAAAGGAACAGGGAAAAATCTCTACAGCCACTATTCCAGTGAGCTCTGAGCCCCAGAAATGCTGCACACCCACCTACTTCCCTCTCCAAATACCTCCCTGCCCCTGCGTTGGAAATCAAGATGACCTCCCCTCACAGCCAGAGACCTCTGCACCATGCTGAGCCACATGCCATGGCTTGAAAGCTGTGAGATGGAGAAGGGACCGCTGGAATAGAGACAGGAGGACATGGGACGAGCAGGGAAGCGGGAAGATGAGTGGCCTCCAGGTAATGCAACAATTCCCTCCAGAGACTTTGTCCTTCAACGTTGTTGCTGCATCCAGCACTAATCACAGTCTCTCTGTCCCTAATTTGACATTAAGCAGCTGATTCCTTTTCAGGCTCATGGCACTGTCTTGAAGAGAATCTGGAAGCAGAGGTTCACCCATCAGCCTGGGTTTAGCATTGCTCACATACAAAGCAGTATCCCCCCTGCTCCAAGAAAACCATCAACAACTTGAGTGCTTCAGCTGCTTCCCACTCCATGGGACTGCTTTCAAGAGCCAGCCCTTCATCTGGGAGGAAGGCTGTCCCCATGGGGTACTTCCCCCCTGCAACACCTTTGCTTCTAATTTTTTTTTTCAGCAAAATGTTTTTAAACATGCATGAGTCTGACTCAGCAACCCAAAATATTCCATTTGATGCAAAGCAAAATGTTCTATTTTGTTTACAAGCTAATTAGGCAGTCTTATCTCCCTCACCTTTATAAGCACAGGCAAGCCAACAACACAGCCTGCAAACATTAAAAAGCCTGGTTTTAGGAAACATCACAGTCAAGCTGTGTTGGCACTTCCAAAAACACATTCCTCATTTCTTAAGGGGAGGCCGAAATGACTTCCCAAATTCAGCTTGATTTTGCAAATTGGTTTAACCCTGCTGAAGGTCCATTTTTGCAAGAAATTTACAATCAGTTGCAATTTTCCTTGCCAAGCTCAGACATTTACAGAGCACTCAGAGAGCCGCAGAACAAATCCAAGGGCAGATCTCAGCCTTATGGACCAGGGATGGCCCCTGATCCCGTTGCGTACTCACCAACCACCCAGCACTGCCACCAGAACTATTTGGGACTGCATTCAGGGGTGCTGCTCATGGGTACAAATACACCTTTATGCAAGTCCAGTTGCAGGATCAGGACTGAAATAAATAGGATTGCATCCACCTTCCCATAACAGCTACCTTCATCACATCGCTTTTATGATCTATAGAGAAACACCCACCATAGTAATTCTGTGTGTGAAAGACAGGATATATATGAATGTATAATATATGACACACACTCACATTTACTTTCTAAGGAGTTAATCTACCAAGCACCCTCTACCACATTTAAAAATATTTGCTTATCAGCTTGCATGACCAAGAAAGACTTTTCTGCAAATGGGATTTTCTCCAGGGCAGGAGAAATTGCTTCCCTCCTTGCTGCCTGAGCTCCACAGACACAAAGTGCTGGCTCCCTTGTGAGAACAGTTTGGCCCCTGCATATGATTTTTGTGATTTATACAACCTCCAAGGGCCAGGAACAAAGCTGTTTGGCAGCAGAGATGCTCTCTATGCTAAGACCCAGCATCGAGGAAGCTGGCTTGGTGGGTGGCGGAGGTACATCTCTTAGAAGACATCATCTGAAGTGTGCACAGTCCCCAAACACTTCAGGTCCTCTATTTAAAGGAGGGCTGGCAGGGACTGAGTATAACACACAGGCAACAGGGTTTTCAGATTACTTTTGTGGCAGCATGTGGTCCTTCCCAGACGTGCCCATTATGGACCTAAGGTACCGCAGGCCCTGTCTGGCTCCAATGAGCTCCAGGGCCAGCTTGGGAGCTCAGAGCATGGACTACGTAACCTTAAACACACCTGGTCTCATGAGGTGGACAGACCATCACATTGCTCAAACAGATACTCCTGAGCTAATAAAGGAAGTGTCACCCCTAACCGTGTGCAACTCTTCTCAACCGCTTTGTCTTTGCTTAGACAAGTCCTTCCTCTGGCAGGAGGCAAAATGTTATTGTCTCTGCCCCTGCTTAAATCTCAATAGAGGAGAAAAAAAAATTGGCTTCTATAAGTAATGGCTCAGGACAGATGAAACATAATTTCATTGGGGCAATTAGCACAGTCTAATTAAACCCTAGTCTTCTGATCAGGCTCTGCTGATTAAGTGGGTTGCAGACACTCTGGATTATATTAACGAAATGAATCAGTTAATTACATGACAATCAATAAGAAGCAAAAAGTAGGACAAGCAATTTGCCTTTAAATGACCATCTAAATTCATCAACATGATACATGTTTGTTAGTGTTACGGGAAGGGGCAGACATGACAGATCTCTTAGGCACTAAGATAATAATTTCTGATAGCAGCAGTTCATGAAAAGCAGAGAATGTACAGAATCTCCCTGAAAAAATAATTATTTTTTAACAATAGTTTACAAAACAAGCAGGGCACCAGTGAACTCAGCTACTGGGGGGAAAAAAGCGTTCAAAACCATAGCTCTTTAATAAACTGAAAGCCTTAGTTTGGAGTTGTGACCTAAAATGGTCAGCATTTCTGTGAACCAGAGACATCGTGGTCTTGAATGATTATCTGACTTAGAGCTCCCATCCAAATTGAAAACCTTGGTGAAGTGGGAGCTGGAAAATGACATTGTTAAAGTGGCAATTTTTACCCTGAAAAGCTTACAGCCTGAATGGAAAGACTTAAAAAATAAAGGGGGAAAACTGTTTTGTGAAAAATACAGAAATATCCGTTGTTCTTACTTTGTTCAAAACAGGCAGACCGTAAGGGATTTTCAGCATTTGTAATGAGTGCTTTTAATCATTTTGGTTTTTTCTTTTTAAGAAAACCCCAAACCAGAAAGTGTTATCAAGATGGCTATTGAGAATTCCTCCTCTCTGAAAGCAGGCTTTTCAGTCAAGCTAAAAAGCAATAACATTTTCAAGAAAAAAAATTCACTGAAAATGTCACAAAAAATGAAATGTCTGACAAGCACAACAATCTTCCCAGCCTTGAAAAAAGGGATTGCGTATTTTATTTTTTACTTTCTGCTTTATGATTTTGGCTGGCTGGATAATGCAGAATTAGGAAGGTGTCTC
The DNA here is from genome assembly GCA_013400875.1 of Anhinga rufa. Taxonomy (NCBI): domain Eukaryota; kingdom Metazoa; phylum Chordata; class Aves; order Suliformes; family Anhingidae; genus Anhinga; species Anhinga rufa. The sequence continues at coordinate 119,523 of VZTV01037800.1, forward strand.
TTCATTCTTCCAGAGATAGAAACCTGAGGACCAGAAAGATGAGTCTTACCCCAAACCATGCCTGCAAACACAGACTCATGGAGGTGAGGAGGGACCTCTGGAGGTCTCTGGTCCAACCCCATGCTCCAAGCAGGGCCAACTCCAAAGATTAAATCAGTTTGCTCTGAGCTTTGCCTGGTTGAGCTTTGAAGATCTCTGAGGATGGACACTCCAGTGCCTTCATCCCAGTCACAGAGAGATTGTACCCAAGTTTTCAGCCTCCAGGTTCAGTGCCCTGATGAAAACATGTCCTAATACCTGTCACTGCCCTGGTATTGTCATGGAAGAAATCAGGAGGGTTGGCATACACAGTGCCATATAGTCACAGGGGAAAGAGCCTCAAAAATAAGTGTGGGGCAGGGCTTTTTGAAACCATCAAGCTCTGTAGTGACACGAGTAATCAAGTGTGGATGCTCTCCAAACCAGCCTTATCCAAACCAGCCATGCTGTAGACACTCAGCCGCACCACAAGCCAGCCTCCAAACTGCTCCAAAGCTCTGATACCGGGTTTGTCATCCTTCTTTGTCTTCCCCTTCTTTCAGTCTGCTAGCAATTGCATTTCTGGGGACACAGGGCTCATTTATGAGTCTCTGCAGCAATAAAACAAAAAGGAAGAACCTCAGTGCCACAAGCTGGACTGCCAGGCAAGGAATTTGCTTGCCATTTGTGGGCAATCATTTGCCATCTTGCATGGGAAGTGGATCATGCTACTGGGGGACTTTCAGCTCCAAAAAACACTAGAAAAAAAATGAAACTGCCAGGAAGCAGAGGAGAGCGGATTGCAGTGAGATGGCTCAACTGACCCAGCAGCAGGTTTTACTGATGCTAAGAGCTCCAGGCTCCTGGAATTGCTTTCCCAAAGTCTCTCCAGCTGGCTGCCAAGGTAGAGCCTGCAGAGAGTCAAGGCAAATACCTTTCATCTTTTTTAAGCTTTATTTCTGAAGGAAGCAGAATTATGCCACTGTTCTCTTTTTTTTCTTTTTTTCCTAATGACTTTTAAATCCTTTGGCTGCTCCAAATTCTTCACAGGGGGACCAGACGTGCAGTTCTGACAAGTCTGGAGTAAACACGCAGCTGGGGAGAGAAGAGAGAAACTCTGCTAGCGCAAAATGCCTCTTGTTCACAGTCACACCAGAGCATGAAACATCTCTTTTACTGGGCACCATGGAGTCCAAGCAGAGGTCAGCTTCCAGGAATTATTCTGTGGGAAATGTGCTGCGCTGGTTCAGCCCGTTTGTCTCCCAAGTAAGTTGTTCTGCTTTACAGCAGGGTTTTGAAGTTTGCTTTGAGCAATGCTTGTGTGAAAGCAGCAATAAAGAGTTGACTTCTAGCATGGAAGGAGGTTGCGCTCAGGGCTTCTTTAGTCCTGAGCTGCTGGAGCCACCCCACGTGCAGCTGCTGAAGAGTTCTGCTGCATCCTGGGGTCTATCATCAGGCATAAGCTATCAGATGCATCAAGGCATCCCTCCTCTCTACACAGCTGCAATACTGTGCCCAGTTTTGGGTACCCAGTCTCAGTGTGTCAGGAGGTGAGAAGAGTGACCAGCATTATCAGAGCCCTTGAAAACAGGAAGCATAGAAGGAGACTGAAAAAGACTCCTTTTGTTTTAGTCTCAGAAGAGGGAAATATGAGAGCAATCTGCAAATTTGCAAAAAGGTCATGTGAAAAAGGGAGTCTTCTCTGTGTTCACAACAGGTAGGAAAGGAAATGGCAGGCTTCAGTTGCAGCCCGAGAAGATATAGGTTAGAAATTAAGGAAAACCTTGCCAAGAGGAAAAATAATTCTGTCTGGACAGGGATAGCGTTCCACCTTTGCAGTTTTTAAGAGCAAGCAATACACCCTTCAGCTGGATTTATGCTTTGGGTGGAGGTAACCCCTGGACCTCCCTCCTGACCTAATTTCTACATTTCCATAAGGAAGCCACTGTCACTGAGGAGACCACCAGCAACTTAACACACTGCCTGAAACAGATGGGCAGGATACAAACCTTAGAAGAGAGGATGACGGTTTGTCAGCTTGCCTGGTATGCTCGGTGCTGCACAAAGCCCAGGGACAACTCCTGCCCCATTGCTCTGGACAATAAGGATGCTGCGAATTCCAGATTATCATTCATGCCTAAATTTCCTATCTGTGTTCAGGAAAACCTTGGGGCTTTCCTCCATGCCACAACTAAACTATGGTGAATCGGCATTTTAAAAGCTCTGCTGAATCTATATTCGGTAAGAACAATGCAACTGTTAGTGATTTAAACTTGGGCAAACCACAATCCTGCTAGAGAGTGGAGAATTTCAGTCTGGATCTGGACTTTGCCATTTCTGTCCAGGATATTTGACTGTCTGGAGTAAATCAACACTTTCAGCTTGAATTTTAAAACTGCACACACATAGGAAGCACCTATCACACAGACCGAAAATCTCCCTGCTTGCAAGCAAAGAGGCCACTGCACATGTCCGAAATATATGTGCAGTGCATGTGGATGCACAATCTGGACACTACCAATGTCCCTCTGAACATCAGGAAGAAGGCTTTTCCCCTTCAAAGGCAGCCTACTAACTTGTTCTTCTTCGAGAGTCTCCTTTGAAGACACAAGCACCCTAAGTCAGCTGATTGTGCCACACACAGTCTAATCAGCAAACCTGGCACGTTCTTGTGCAGAAAAGGAAAAAAAAACACTTGATCACTACTTGCCTTTTACCTTAACCAAGCCTGCCTTGATCTCACAAAACCCAGGGTGCTTGGAGTACAGAGACACCAGTTCAAAGAGACAGCAAGAAGTTAATCTGAAAGCAAAAGGTGCTCTTCAGGCAGATGGGAAGAAGTAATTAGAAAGCACAGCTATTCCAAAGCTTCAATAAATGACATCAAGGCAGCCATTATACACTCACTAAGGCATGAGGGTCCTCCACTCTTGTCAATCAAGAAAAAACCCAAGACTGTAGACACATGGGCCAGACTGCAAAGGCAGGAGCTGGAAGGGCTCCTCGCCACCCTGCTTGAGCAGGCAAAGGCAGCTACATCAGCCTCCACTGTGCTCCATGAGCTCCATGGAGCTCCATGAGCTTCAGCTTTCTGTAGCCAATGTCCCATTTTGGTGTTATCCATCCAAAATGCACTGACTTTTTAGTTCAGCATTTTAATTATTATTTCATTTCACCTTCAAAAACTATAGCCTGGGCCACTTTGGTCCTGGGAAGCCTGGTGACAAATCAAAGGGCACTTATGCTTTCATATCTCCCAGCCCCAGGCAAAAGTGATGCCAGAGCTGGATTCAGGATCCTGCCACTTCAAAACTGCAGATGCAGAAGGAGATTCCCTTCTGCATAATTCCTCCTTCTCTAGCTTCTCATCTGTAAAACGCAGCTAATCATTGCACAGCTTTTGTCTCTTTAGGCTGTAAGCTCCTAGGGGCTGTCCAAGGACACTGCGCGTGAGGAGCCCCTCCATCAGACAGACAGAAGATGACTTGCATGAGCTGAATGCAGGTGAGGTAGGCAGTGAGAGATGGCATCTTTTATCAGAAAGATTGATTCACAAAGGTCAAGAGGAGCAGTTTTCTCTCCAGCAAGCAACATCAATACACACATATGGATGCAGAGCTAGAGTTTTTCCCACAGCATTTCACCACCCCCCTTCCAACATTCCTCTCCCTGTCCTGTAGCAGCGTGACATTCAGACAACTGCTCCCTGACTCAGGTTTTTCACATCCTACAGCCAGGCCTGAACCCCACATGGCGGTGATGCAAACCCAAAGCCATTCTCCTATGCCAGATGTGTGCCAGCTGCACCTGAGGAGCACGAGCTGCAATCCTCTGCTCAGCTGCCTCTGGCTGAAGGAGCAGGTGGAGGCTGTGGTACCCAGCTACTGCCCAGGGGGACAGGTAGGGAAGGGGTGCTGAGCAGCACAACACATCCCTTCTGTAGACCAACAGCTCCTCTTTCTCCTTCTCCCCCAAGCGCAGGAGGCACCAGCCACATTATGCAGCGTGATGCAGCCTCTGATCCTCGAGGGCTTGGAGAATCGTCTGGACACTGAGCAGGCTCGTGCTGGAATTTGGAAGATGCCCGTGTGAGTGTGTGATCCTTGCTGCCACCCTCTCCTGTCAGCTGTGCTCACAGGCAGATCTCTATAAGCCTCTCAAGCCACTGTGGATCTGGGGCTGCAGGCACCAGTAGGAGCCCTTTCCCCTTCTGTAAGCACTGATCCCTCCTAAAACCTGAAGTGATTGCATTAATCAGTTTGCTTCAAAGTAGGCCATGCTGAATGTGTTTGAGCCTGGCTGATAAAATGGTGAGAGGAAGAAGTGCAAGGAGATTAGAAAGGAATCGTGCTTAATTTGGGAACGTCTCTGAAGATTTATTCTAAAAGCATGAAAGCCATGGAGAATGCTCCCGCCCAGAGATTAAAGATGCTCTGACTCACATCTCTGAGGCCTGACAATAGCTTATTCAGGAGAGGTGCCTGCAGCCACAAGACAGAGGACACAGTTTTCCCAAAGCATTTCAATTTTCAAGAGGGAAAAAAAAAAAGACTAGACTTCATTAGTTTCACCAAATAACATGAGATACCATGGTCCTCATCTCTCTTAAAGCTGGTTATAGATCCCTGCCCTTTCATAGGCCTAAGAAAAAACACAGCCAGCAGTTGGTGACAACTTCTGAATCACCACTTTTCTGGTGTTCCCTGTTGCATTTGACCTCCAAACAAAAGCAGAACTAAGAAGCCAGTAGAAAGCACCTGCCAATCAGGGGGAATGCGGCAACACCTTGCCTGCTATGCCCCTTCATATCTCCTTCTTCCACAGAATTTAAATCCAGGGGCTAAAAGTATACAGCTGTTTTATCATGTTGGACTCTTCCAGGCCACCTGGTTGTCCCTGCTGCATGGCCAGCTCTGTGAGCATCACACAAACCCTGAGCAGTTGTCCCTGTTCTGCAATCCCATGGGTGGCCCACTGAGCACTGGGTGTGTGGACCTCAGCATCTCTTTCCCCACAAGCTCATGATGGCCCCGCTATCCATGCCGCCAACTCCAGGTCAGCCTCCAAAGGAAAGAAGGTGGCGCCTGCAAGAGGGTGCGTGTAGGAATTGGTCTTGCATTTTCCGCTTTGCTCCTCTCATCAGGTGCAGAAGGGAGGGGAGTGGTGAGCTTGGGAGACATGGGATGGCGGGTATAGGGAACAGTGGGACTGCTGCCAACAGACTGCCCATGCTGGAAATCCCTTTGGGAGTGCTGGTGTAACCAAGCCTTGGGGATGTGCAGCAGGACAGCTCCAGGGCATCGGGAAGAAGGAATCAGATTCAATGCTTGATTGATGTGGGCATGACTTTGACATTACCTCTTACAACTTGTGTAACCACCGTTTTTACTCACAAGGACCTTTTGGTAGATAACCCAGTGAAGAGTTTGTGGCTGATGCTATTTGATCATTGACACTATCAAGGTGAAAGCTGACAGATGTGGGGTACACCATTTGGGAGGTGTCAGCTCTCATCTAGGGACGTCAGGCTGCTGCTTCAGAGAGTGCTGCCAGCAGGGTCCCTCTGCACAGGACCCTGTATGGGACTGCACACCAGCAGCTCAGGGGACAGGGGACAGGGCAGGAGAGCTGCCATGGCACCGTGTTGCTGATGCATGAGAATTTCCCTTGCATCACTGTGCAGCTGATCATCTTCGATACAGCGTTACAGACAGTTCTTTCTGAGCAGCTGCCACTGCTGCTCCTTGTTCTGTTCTCCAAGATAGTGGAGCAGAGACAAGCCCAGCCCCATAAGAGGCTCTGCAAGAGTTTGTTTTGATCTTGCTGCTGATGGGGAAGGACAGCCAGAGCCTGCTGAACATAAAAGGCTGTGTAGCATCTCTTGGCGTCCAGGTAATTGTACTCATCTCCCATCCATCATCCTGGGACCGGCAGCCTCTGTTGCCAGACCTAATGCCCTTTATGCCATTTCTTTCATGGAACTGACTTGAGATTGATTTTGAAACAGAAGCAAGAACCTGTATCAGTTTTCCCCTTGAAGGTGTGACAGTGTGTCTGCTTTCTGCCAGGTGAGATTATTTTTGTTCTCTGCTGTGTGTGTGTTCCCCTGGCTCTTCACTGAGACAGGTAGAAAGGATACCATCTTTCTGAAGCTGGGCTGGTGGAGGAGAGGAGATGACTGATAACATGACGTAGCAGAATGACAGTCACCCCCACACTTCATGCTGTGTCCATGTGTCCCCTCTCCGGCTTTGTTTGCCAGGGGAATGGTTCAGGGAAGAGATCTGAGGCAGATCCATTCCCTACAGCTCAGTTAGCCCTTTCCAAATCATGAAGTCCATCTGCCAAATCATGGAAGGAAACTGAGTTTAAAGGCTAATGCACAAGGTTTCCTCACCTGTGGCAAGGGGACCCTATCAAAAGGTACCCCCAGGCTTCTAAGCAATGCAAGGTCATAGGACTGCTTTTTGATGTCTTTCTTGAGGCTCTGAGGTTCCTAGTTTACAATTTGTCTCTCTAACTAGAATATGTAGCACTAAGAACATGCAAAGGTGTGACAGCCATGCCCACGGGTTCCCCCTGCTCTTCTGCAGACATGCAGAGAGATTAAGATCTGGCTGGAGACAGAGTTGTGGAGGGGATCCAAAATCAGAAAGAGGGTGGATTTTTTTTTCTTTTTTTTTTTTCCCAGATCACTTTCAGTTTAAATACTAACAGAGCAATCAAGATTTCCTCCATTCTTAAACAAAAATCTTATAGCACCATCTGATCTTGAAGATTCCTGTTAACAGCACAGTGTCATTCACCAAACGCAGCTGCCAGATCTACTCCAGTAGCAGTTTGAGACACTGCCAACTGGTGCGGACCTAAACCTGGTGCAAAGGTAGTCTTTTCAGCCCCAGCCAGGATCCAGGCAGGGCTAGAGGAGACTTCACAAGGTTAGTCTGTCCTCCTAAATCAGTCTGAAAATATGTTTGTTTAACCTGCCCATTAAAACCTCCACAGAATCGCAGAGTCACAGAATGGTTGAGGTTGGCAGGAATCTCTGGAGGTCATCTCATCCAACCCCCTGCTTAAGCAGGACCACCTAGAGCTGTTTGCCCAGGACCATGACCATACGGCTTTTGAATATCTCCAAGGATGGAGACTACAACCTCTGGGCAACCTGCTCCAGTGCTCGGTCATCACAATGTACTGGTGAAGCCTGGGATAGTTCCTCCTCAGGTGCAGGACTTTGCACTTCGTGTTGAACTTCATGAGGTTCCTGTCGGCCCATTTCTCCAGCCTATCAAGGTCCCTCTGGATTGCAACATGACCCTCTGTTGTATCAGCCACTCCTCCCAGTTTTGTATCATCAGCAAACTTGCTGAGGGTACACTCTGCCCCATCATCCAGATCATTATTAAAGACGTTGAACAAGATTAGGCCCAGTACTGACCCCTGGGGTACACTGCTAGCTAGTGGCCTTCAACTAGATTCATGCTACTGATCACCACCCTCCAGGCACGGCCATTCAGCCAGTTTTCAATGCACCTCACTGCTCATCTCCAGCAAAGGAGAGGTCTTGCTTTTGTCTGCAAATCTGTTGTCATGCTTCACTATCCTCCCTCCTGGGATTTTTTTTTCTTCCTCACTGCCTTTTGAAGCTGACTTTCAAACAGTCCCTCCTTGCACCTGGCTAAACCTTGGTGTCACATACAGAGGAAAGTGGGGAGAGATGCTGCTTTTCATGATTTGCTGTCACTGAAGGGAATAGCCCTGGCTTGCTTGTAGCACGGGCTCGTTCAGCACATGGCTGTGCATCTGAACCTCTTGTTTTCAGATTACTCTGGGGCTGGTTTTATTAGTGGCTGATTGAGTGGTCTCAGCATGGCTCTCGTGGAATACCCACATCTTCCGTTTACCATGGAGCAGATGGAAATGTTCTCAGTGAGACACTCATGCATATGCAATATCTATGGAGGAAAACATCTCAGCTCTTATTGCTGCTGCCAGCAATGCTGCCTGCCAGCTTCTGGGTGAACTCGACTGATATTTATTTGGGCAGTATCAGAAAGGAGCATTGGTGGAAAACTCCCCAAGTTGTGTAAAAATGCCATTGATGCTTCTGGTAGAAAATCTTCAAATGCTGTAAATACCCTATTGAAATTGCTTTTTTTTTTGTCACTGAGTGTTGAAATCTTGACAAAATGCTTGAAGAAAAAAAAAGTCCTTTGGAATGTTTTGACCACCTTTTCAAAAAAAGTGTGATTAATAAATACAGTCAGCTTCTTTCCACTTGAGCAGCCCTTTATATGTGCTGGAGTCTTCTGGGTGAATGAGATTAAGGTATGAAAGACTTCAGGAAGCAAAACCACCAATAGATTTGGAAAGGACAGAGCATAAAAAAGAGTGCCAGACGCATTTAGGGATATTCTGGAATTGACATTAAGCCATTTTTGTGCTGTCCAGCGGTTTTACGGCTAAAAAAGGACACATGAAGCAGTCTTATGACTAGGCAGTCATGATTTTAGTACCCTTATGTTAGGAGAAACAAGGGAGCAAGGAAACCAAGTGGAACTCTCTATTGCCAACTGGAAACGGATGCTGTGGCTAATGCACCTGCCCAGCATAAACACATATGGATTTATAGGTATGGCTGGGTAAATTATGATCCTGCATATTCCTGTTTGTCTGTAACACAATAGACCAGCTCTCCTCTCCCACCTGCCATTCTTAATTATTGTTGTGTTTTTTTTTTTTAAAATATTAAAAAAGGCATGTTTGCCATCAGTTATGCTCATTCTCTAACCATCATCCTGGATCCAGACTGTCCCTCCACTGACCACAAACATCCTACAGTCAAAAAACTGGTGTTCTCAGCAAGATCCAAAAGCCATAAATGTTACATTTTAGTAGAAACTGAGTTTTTCTTGATCTTTCACATGCAAGCACAAGTTTCTGTAAATGCTATCCTGAAGCCTGTGAAATGCTGAGTGGCCGAACAGTAAGGCACCAGGCTCAGGCAGTGCTTGCATTGATTAGCTGAGCCCTGATTGATGTGTGAATGCCTTATGCTTTGTTCTCTAATGTACTTTCAGCAGCACTAATAAAATTTCCTTTGAACAAGTAGGAACAGGTGATCACACAATTATGTGTGTCTTGTCTGTCTGGATGATTCAGCCTCATGTTGTCATAGCAGCATGTCCCCATCACGGGCTCGCACGTTGAGGTAGGGCTCTTTTGTATGTGCTGGTTTGTGATTTGCAAATAATAAACAAAACCCGGTGCCCTGCTTTGATAGAAGAGGGTCTGCTGTGTTGTCAGAATTGTAACTGCATTTAAATGTGGGAGGAAAACCAGAGCTGATTGTCAACACCCTTAGGACACCCCTGTAAGGATTTCCAAGGATGAAAATGCAGCCCAGATTCGACTTTGATTTTGGAAGTCACAGAAGAGAGCTGTTAAATTTGTTTCTATACCCTCTAGAGTGAGATTCAGGGTCCCTTCCCTTCCAAAGGAAGCATACTCTTTGGCAGTATTGTGTCATTACTCATGTAGCATGGCCCAAGGAGCAGGACTTTGGTTATTTAACCAGTCCCAGCATGTGGTTCACTCCAGCCCCTGAGCCACAGGCCCACACCTTGCTCTAAGTCTGTGCTGACCACCAGTCATCCTGGCACTGTGCACTGGGGTCACTAGCTGGATCCTAAGTGGGATGCAAGGCTGTGGGGTATGATGTCATGTCATGCAGTGTCACGTAATCTTGCCCTGATCACACCTCAGCTTGTTGGCTACTTAGATTTGCTCTTTGCCATGCTGGCTACATAGGGAGCCACATAGGTCTGGAAGGGCTCTTGCACCTTTTCAGGCCTGTCTTCGTCTACCACCACAGTCCAAAGGTAGCATGAGTTTCTAGAGGAGATCTAAAACAGCAGTGTGCCAATGGCCCATGACAAAACATGCCACAGGAACTGAGCCTACTGAAAAGACACAACATTTCTAGCCTTAGCTGTAGAAGTAACCCAGTCTTAAACCTGTAACTCTTCCAAAGCATTGTTTTCCAAGTACATATAGGTGAATAATGAGTAGGGCATTAAGTATCTGGAGATGTTTAGACATGAAAGAAGCTTATGTCCAGTGCCACAGCTGGGAGCCTTGCAGAACTGACCAACTGTAACCAGTAGGAAGGTCCCACAGTGACCAAGGGGTTGTGCCAGCCCCAGCTGGGACATGGCACTGGGCTGTGACAGTGCATGTGCAGTGCATGTGAAGGACTCATTTGAGTATCGCACGCACATCCTGAGAGCCAGTGTGTCCTTGGGGAATGTAGGGGGAGTGCCTCTGCTAGGCAAGCCTCCTGTTAACACTTTCGAAGAGGCATCTCTCCTTGCATCTGATCCCTGTGGCTTCCTGCAAGTTCAAATTGACACCCATGGAGGCAGATCCTCAGTCAGGGTGGATCACCATCTGACTAATTCAACTTACTCCATACAGAGAGGGCCTGAGCAGCTGCAAGTCCATTTGAGGTTGATTTACAGCCAGTCGTGGTTTGGGGCATGTGTTAAAACAACAGAAAAAGCTAACACACTCATGCACGCACACAGAGAACAGGTTAAGGAAGAGGAGAGTGGAGATCCTAAAAGAACTCTATATCTAGGAACAATGTGAGTGTCACTAATTCTTTGTTTGCCCTAGAAGACAGAGCCCAACATATCTAAGGAAATTTTCAATCATATTTAAAAAGAGAGAGAGAGGAAACCAGAAAACGGTCACAGCACTCTGCTGCTGTGGCCTCTGTGCCCAGAGCTCTACCATAAATTGGAAGAAAAGTGCCAATTAATCTGACACTGAGGAAGGCATAGGCAACAAAACCATTTCATGTTCACTCATTTCCCCCCATTTCCACCTTGCTAATCAGAGAAACCTTGCTAACAGCTCTCTGATGTGAGTTTAATTAAAAACCTTTTGAATGCCTCTGAGTGGTGGGAAAAGATGGCAGAGTCATTCGAAGTCCGACACACTGAGGGATGGCTTCAAATTCATGGCTCCTTGCTGCATGCCTGAAAAAATACAGATGCTGTGGGAGCACTGGAGGATCTCTAATAACAACAGACCTAGAAACTAAAGGCTGACAACAACTGGCTGTGGAAAGGAGGATCTTCCACATTCGAGCAGTTCTTTAATACTGCAGAGAAGATGCTTGGTCATCCTGCGGCAAAGGAAGGGCGATGAGGGAGGAGAGACACCTCTACACAGGATATATCCAAGTCAGGAATGCTCCTGTTTTGCCCCAAGAAGAGGGCTGCAGGTCCATAAAGGGGTGGAGTAGTGAAGGGTGGAGAAGAAGAGAGGAAAAATATGTGCTCTTGAAGGGGACAGCCAAAGAGAGGAGCAGCAAGCACCCAGGTGTGTTGGAGCACAGCTCTGTCCCAAGTCCACAAGAGACACTTCAGCAGGTCACCTCTGTTTTGTGGGTGTACGCTGGTCTTGGTCCACTGTCTGAAGAGAAGCATTCCTGCCTGGGAACCAGGAGTGCCATGTACTGAGACCATTTATGCCCTAAATAGAAGGCCAAAGCATGACTGATTTTATGAAGGGTGAGCTTTGGCATGTGGAGATGAATGGGGGGATGGACTATGGGAATCAGGTAGACTGTGGACCAAGTAGATGTCCTCGCAACAAGGCCAGACCCTAAGCCAAAGCTTCAGCCATGAGAAAACTTTCCCCATTTCTTTAAAACACCCATTTTCCCCCTCCCCAACCCAGGAAGAGGCCGGGAGTGCTGCATACAGGCTGAGTGCTGCAGGAGAGAGCTTGCAAATAATCTGAGAGCAAGAGAAAAAATTTCGATGAGACTTTGAAAGAGGCTATTTAGCTTATCGGAAAGGAGGTCAAGAGGTGATTTGATTACAGTGCATAAGTGCCGTCAGTGGAAGAAAACACCAGTTTCTAAAGAGCTTTTTAATCTATCAGAGAAAGCCGGAACAAGAAGCAATGGCTGAGAGACGAAGCCAGACAAATGAAAATAAGACATAGGGAGCATATCTGTAGCAGAGAGGGAGATAAACGGGAAGAGCAAACTCAAGGAGAACAGCACTCAGTATCTCTGGGTGCCCTCAAATGGGAGTTGAATAACAAGCTTGAGCCAGAGAGGAGCTGGTTTGGTTCCAAGGTGGTCTTTAGGAGCCTGTGGTACATGGTATACGTATAAAGTGGTCTGGCGCTTCTTTGTCTCTTAATAGCAAGACAATGCAAGTTCCTTGCTCTCGTGGCAGCAGAAAAATGTTTGAGCACAAGCTTTTGGTAAAACCTGGTTCAGTCACCAGGAAGAGCTCAGCTCAATGTTCATGGTTTCTAATTCAAAACCATATCATGAGAGCCTGGGCTTCCAAAGGCTTGGTGGTTTGAGCCTGTTTGATATTCCTCCTGCCAACGGGCTGGCCACATCACGGTGAGAAATTCCAGCCTGCTGGAAGGAAAAGCTCTGCCATAGGTAGGAATTAAGGCATTGCTAATTGGGAGCATAAAACAAAAAAGGATATGCCAGAAGTCCATCTCATCATGCACCTGTGTCTGGCACCAGTAGGGGACTCTAGCAGGGGTTTAGGGGGAAAAACATAAATCTGGAGTGATCCTTCCCTGGAATTTCTTCCTTGTTTCCAGCAATTTGTGGCTGGTGGACTCCTGAAGTGGAGGTTGACACACAGCTATTAACATGCCCCAAAGGATGCTGCTCCCCTTAAATTCTCAGGCTGCTTTTGGATCTATTACACTTTTGCCTGGAACAGTAACATTCATAATGTAATAACACAATGTATGAAAAAGTACAACCTTTTGCTTGTTTCAAATCCTCTGATCCTCTCACTGGTGCCCCTATTTTTTTTGCCAGGAGGAGCACAATATACTTAATAACTGCCATTTCTTTGTACTATCCAAGACCATTCAGGTTTCTGTCCCACCCTTCTCAATATTTAGGGCAGGGTATCCTGATGGAGTCAGTCCCCTCCTGTGGTCAAAGTGGCATATCCAGTCCATCGGTAGATGTGTCACAGACAGCCCACCAAGGTGTTGTTCAGCACCAGAGGCCCAAAAGAGACATATCCTAGAACTATCCTCCAGACTTGGATTACAAAGGGTGAGCAGAGTATATATAAACAGTATGCCAGAAAATATGGCTTATCTTAGGTTGGCCAGGAAAATTATTCTTTTTTATTTTTAATTGGCCCTGTTTCTAACCCCAGAATCTCTGGGCATCTCTGGGAGAATGGAGACTAAGCTCAAGCAAAAGAACTTCCCAGCAGTAATTTCTGTGTTTCTCATCTGAATCCATCCTATTTGATGGTAAGAGAGGGTTTCTAAGCTTGGATCCTCCAGGGATGTCTGGGCAGCTACCTCTTTATTATTGCCATGCTTTCTGCTTTTTCTCCATACAGCTGCGTTCAATAAAGGAAAGCTTCTAACAAATAAACCAAGCAAGCCCTTTTTGGCCCAGGGACTATTTGCTGGTGAAACCAGTATTTAAATATTTACCACTTGAATGTGAAGGAATTTCCTGTGTTGTGCTGTCTAGCAAATGAGGCAGCTTATTCAACATTGAGTTAAAGTCCTGGTTAAGTCTTGGAAATAATTTCATATCAGTGTTTACTAGTGAGTAGGTAAATTGTACCATAACTGAACATATCCTCCACTCCACGGGCTGTCATAATGAGGGTCTACAGGTGGGAAAACTGTCAAAGGTGGGTCACCCTGCCACATGTTTGCCAAGCTTGCTGAAAACAGCTATCTTGACTCAAATAAAATAAAATAAGATAAAATACATAAAAAAACCCAACCAAACAAAAAAACCCCCACTGTAATACAGTCCACATTCTTTGGGTTTTTTCCAAATGGTTCTAAAAAGAAAAAAATCCAGTTTCATACATCAACATTTTTATTTAGATGTTTAATCTTTTTAATTCAATTAATTTAATTCATAATATGTATGTTCAAAAAAAGGTTAACTAGCTAAAAAGAATATAAACATATCAGAGTATCTAAAGGAAACATACTACTTGACCCATGCTGAGAGTTAAGTAGTTTGGGAGTGCAACGAAAGTCAATGTTGAGCTTTCCAATCCAGCCCATGCTCAGAAAGATTTTTGAACTCTTGAAAGGTATGTTGGTTGTAACAGCTGTTTCCTGTATTTGTTTGGGTGGAAGCTGGAGTGAATAATCCTGCCTATTTGAGTCATTAGGGATATAGGGGAATTTTCTTTAATGGTTGTTACAAAACAGCATATGCAGAGTTTCCATCTGAAAATTAGGCCACCAGTTCCCAGCTGGGCAAACTAGGAGATAGTCTTGACACAGAAGAGTTTGCGGTGTAAATACACAGACCAAAGATTGTTAGTCCTGTTTTACCGAGTGCATAATAAAGCCCAGAGCCTTAAAAACTGGGAATTAATTATTTCAGTAAGGGCTAGGGAGTCTGCACAGAATTTAACTTTTATTTTCTGAATCTATTTGTGCCTTTGAGTAGATCACCCTTCCTCCAAGAGGGAAAAAAACCTGCCCAAAACATCACTTGACATCATGGATCTTTTCCTCGAGTACCTACTATGGGGTGAGGGAAACACACTGTTAAATGTGGCTCCTTCACAGCTGTGTTTAATCACTCTTATTTCTTGGGAGCCATGTGAAGATGTAAGCATGTGACAGCAGACATCTGGAGATGATCCTGGTCCAGCTGGACTGTCCCCATTCCCGCTCATGCACAGGGCTGTGCCACCCATCCCACGTGTGCGGCAGGGATGGCACGGGGTCCTGAGCACAGGCCAGAGTTGTGCCCATTGGGATGCGCATTGGGCTGTTTGCTCAGCACCATCAGCGCTGATTTTCTGGAAAGCAGGAGTGACGAAGCCTGACTTCATATGGATTCATGTCATCCTGTCCCCACAGTGCTCATGCCACGGTGACTATCTCTGCCAGCAGCAACAAGATGATTAACTAAATGATATATGGCTTTAAAGCCCCCAAGATACAGGCTTCTCCTTTTCTGGGTAAAGGAATAACCAGTCTTGAGTTTCCTTCCTTTCCTCACCCCAGAAGGTGAATTTCAAAGGTTCAAAAAACACATGCCTGGCTTCAAAAGGTAATAATCCACTTTGTTTCAAGATTTTTTTTCTTCCAAGCTTTGCAGGGCCATCTGACCTCAATTCCCAGTTTGGGGCTTCATCCCCCATCACTGTGAACCTGTAAGAACCAAAGTAGAAAGGCAAGGTGGGATTCTCAGCTCACCCCATGATTCCCCAAGGCTTTACCCAAAGCAGCAGTTTCCGTGAGACTCATGCTACAGCTCTCAAGGAAGACAGTCTCAGCAGCCACAACATGACAGCATCCAAATGCTGTTCATCAAGCAGCATGGTTTGCTTTCAGCTGCTTTTAATCTTTCCCAGGCTGTGTCAGTGAACAGCTTGGATCCTCCTGTAAATTGGAGAGTTCAGTCTCCCTCAGCCAACCCCAGACTTGGGCAGTTAACAGCGACAGGCTTTTCAGCAAGCACAAAGTAAAGGGCTATTTTGTTTTTTTTTTTTAAATGGATGCTATTAGTGTTCTGGGAAGAGCCTAGACTCAAACTCATTAAGTCTGCAATCTCCAAAGTATTTATAGAGAGGGAAAGAGCATAACTGGCTGAAATTCTTATTGTTGTAGCAAATGATCAATGCACTTATTTGCAGAGCCGTAGTGTCTGTGATTAATTCATAGCCAGAAATAATAGTGGAATACCTGCTGCGTTTCTATTACCTTATCTCTGCCTCACTGGTTGGTTCTCAGGTACAAGCGAAACCAACCCTTAATTACTTGGTTAAAAACCTGTCAGCTGCCAGGGAACAAACGGAATGATACAGCCATCTCTGCCACCGTACTTTACACCTCCCAGAGATAATTGAATGGAAGGAAACACACTTCAAAATCCCCCAAGAGCTAGCACTGACAGTAAATACCTGGATGTGCCCCAAGGAACAGTCGGGGACCAGGGCATGGCCAGCCAGAGGGGTGACCTGCACTGGGAGCAAACTTCACACACATGGCATAGAGCTGGATTATTCCTATCCTGCTTTCAGGAGGACCTTTACCATCCCATTCAGATACCTCTCACCTGTTTTACAGTCATCTGTGCTGTTCTCCAGCATGCCTTGAGGCATTCCTGCGGTGTGTGGCCTGAAGCAGGAGTACCACGGCTCTGGGCATTTGTGCCTGTAATCCTGCCTGGTGCTGCTGTGCAACCCACTCCCACTCCTGACAAGAGAGCAGGCAGTGTTGCCTACAGCCCAGGCAGCAAAGCTCAAAGAAGGCCAGCCAGCATCATCACATCTCTAGTACTGGCTAGGGAGGCTACAAGCATCCCATGGCCTGAGCCAAGCAGATTCAGTGACAGCTCCATCCTCTGAAGTTTGGTACTACACAGGAGCTCTAGGGAGGCACAGGAAAATTCTGACCCTCTCTCTAGTGGGATGTATCCATCAGTGGGACACTGGCAAATATTTCCAGATGTCCTCCAACTGTGGACAGCCTTGACCATTAACGCCAGGACCGTATCTCTCAATCTTGCTGGTGTCCTGCCCAGACATGACTTGTTCATCAGGTCACAGAATAATTTAGGTTGGAAGGAACCTTTCTGGAAGTCTCTGATCCCACACCCCTTAAAGCAGAGCCAACTTAGATCAGGTTGCCCAGGGCTTTGTCCAGCCAAGTCTTTAATATCTCTAAGGATCCATATTCCCCAACTTCACTGGGCCCCTGTGCCAATGTCTGACCATCCTGGGAGTGAATTTCTTTCCTAAAGTCTAACTGGAATTTCACTGGTCACAACTTGCATCCATTGCTCTCTTCCTTTCACTTGGCACATCCAAGAAGAGTCTGGCTCCATCTTCTCAGGACCCTCCTACCCCAATCAGTGGCCCTGTCCTTAAAATTAATTTTCATCCTCCTTCCCTTGCTGCCTTGCTGGCTACACCAACATCAAACCAGCCATGTCATATAGAGACATGCCTGCACAGTGGTTCTCCAGGTGGGTTAGAGCACCCTCTTAGAGCCCAGGCTTTCAGTGCAATTTCCTGTGTAATTATGGAGAAGACATACAGATGCCCTTGGCAGGGCAAGCAGCCGGGCTTATTCATGCTGCAGTAGGACACCTCTGCAGGATGGATGTGATTGCTTCTCAGCCACTCTCTTTAAGGACACAGGCAAATAAAAATGCAGGAGAAAATCAGCTGGGTTACATGGTGATGCTTTTAATTGCCTTGGCTAAATGGGAAGTTAAACACTGGAAACTTCAAGTCCTGTTTGATGTTTAGCATCCGTGCTCCAAAAGGACGTGTTCTCCGGGCATGGCTTTGGTATGCTAAGGAAGCGTGAAATCACTCCCAAATTGCTTGATGTGTAAGGTAATTGGTCTCCATCGCCTGAAATGCTCTGGCTGCAGACTGGGGAAGCAGACACCATCTCCCAAGTGGAACAAACTCAGAAACATCACAGGGGCTGTTTACATGGCACCCGTGTGCCTGGCATTGAGGCCTCCCTGTCCAACTGGTGCAGAGACCATCTACCACCTCTCCAGAGGGGCTCAGTGCCTGGCAAGGTTGGGAATAAGTCCCTGGGACAGAGCATGAGGGAGATTTCCTATCATCAGCTCTGTGCCATGTACTTTCCATTTTCTCCTTGTTATGCTCAATCAAGACACATTTGATTTCACATTAGGAGGGTGTCAGAGAGAGACTTATTTCCTTAGTGAAAAGATCGCGGGTTGAATGTGGCACATGTTAAAGTGTGTTTCTGCCAACAGAGAAGCACATGCTTGCAAAGGCTGTCATGCTTGGACCTCTTCTCCCCCCAAGCTGGAATTTTTGTTCTCTGAAATTAGATCCATGATAATATCTCACCTGCTAGTTTTGTTTGCCTGGTGGCCATTTCTACCCTCTCCAGCTCTGCAATGACAATCTTCTGCCCACCTCTATTTCTAACATTATGGGCTCTGCACATCTGTTCAGAACGGTGGTCACAGGGTTAGCCAAGTGTGACCAGTGTGCAGCAAAGACACTCCAAGGCCAAACAGTCCTATCCCCATTGTTCTTTGTACAGACACATCACACACCAGTGGCCATTCTTGCTGCCTCTTCCAGTTCTGCCATGCCTTTAGAGATCACAGAATCATAGAATGTCCTGAGCTGGAAGGCACCCACAAGGATCATAAAGTCCAACTCCTGTCCCTGCACAGGACAACCCCAAATTCACACCATGTGTCTCTGAGGGGGTTGTCCAAGTGCTTCTTAAATATTGTCAGGCTTGGTGCTGTGACTGCCTCCCTGGGGAGCCTGTTCCAGTGCTCCACCACCCTCTGGGGGAAGAACCTTTTCCTAATACCCAACCTAAACCTCCCTGGCGCATCTTCCTGCCATTCCCTCAGGTCCTGTCGTTGGTCACCAGAGAGAAGAGATCAGTGCCTGCCCCTCCTCCTCCCCTTGTGAGGAAGCTGGAGACCATGATGAGGTCTGCCCTCAGCCTCCTCTTCTCCAGGCTGAACAAACCAAGTGACTTTAGCTGCTCCTCGTACGTTTTCTCCTCTAAACCCTTCACCAACTTCATGGCCCTCCTCTGGACACGAGTAGCTTTATATCCTTAATGTACTGTGCCGCCCAACACTGCACCCAGCACTCGAGGTGAGGCCCCAGTGCAGAGCAGAGCGGGACAATCCCCTCCCTCAGCCGGCTGCGATGCAGCGCTTGATGCACCCCAGGGCACGGTTGGCCCTCTCGGCTGCCAGGGCACACTGTTGGCTCATGTTCAACTTGCCATCGACCAGAACCCCCAGGTCCCTCTCTGCGGAGCTGCTCTCCAGCCTCTCGTTCCCCAGTATGTATGTACACCCAGGGTTGCCGTGCCCCAGGTGCAAAATCTGGCACTTGCCCTTGTTAAACTTCACACAGTTGGTGATTGCCCAGCTCTCCAGTCTGTGCAGATCCCTCTGCAGGGCTTCTCTGCCCTTGTCCAGGAGGATTCTGTGAGAGACAGTATCAAAAGCTTTACTGAAATCCAAAAAGATCACATCAACTGGCTTTCCTTGATCAACTAGGTGGGTGATGCTGTCATAGAAAGAAATTAAGGGCATAGAAGGAAATTAAGATGAAGGGCTTTGAGGGTAGGTATGAAACATGATCCTCAAGATTCATGTTCATGGATTTACCCAGTGGCTCAGAGACATTCCCTGCTCTCTTCTTTTGTCCTTTCCTAATAACTTCTTGCAGCAACAGGGGAGGTCACAAGACTGCTTTGCAAATGTGTGCAACTCCGCAGGACCACAGAGCAAGCTCATGGGCCAAGCTTCAGCAGAAATACTCTCCTCACATTTCAGGACTATCTCACCACAGCTTCTGTAATCTCCAGAAGGCCAAAAGCCCCCCAGGGATGGTGCAGCAGCCCCCACCCTTCCACACTTCTCAAAGCTGTTTCATTAGCAATATTCCTGGGCGTGATCTGCTGCCAGACTGCAGGAAATCTTGGTAGGCTCATGGGATGTCAGTGCTTGGGAATCAGCACAATGGTCCCTTTTGACACACCTCACTCCTATGGTTCAGTGCTGTTGGCCTCTCTTTAATTTTCAATCTCAAAATATTTGCTTAGAGATTAGGACCAGAGGATCAGAAGACAGCCTGCACGAACCACACACTGCTGTGAGTCTTTTGGCAGGAGAAAGGTGCTGGTTGCCTTGAGACGAGTTGTTCTCTTCCAACTGAAGGAAAGAGAAGAAGTGATACTTGCAGGCTTGGATTATTTTTTTTTCAGTCTGGGTACAAAAGGCCAGACTCTGGTGTAAATGTCTGGAGCTATATTAAAACCTGTTTATAGCTGTTGAAAAAATTCAGGTCATCACATTATTTTTTTTTAATGGTTGATCATGATTGCATTGGTCACCAAGAGAACAAGGGAAGGATCTTTGTATCAGCGCACTGAAGAAAGCAAGAGGGGAAGGCAACCCGAGAGGTCACCTAACCACCCTTTCCTGGTGTGCTCTGCTGGCATGTCCTCAGTGCATGAATCCACTTCTCTGAGGCACTAGAATTAATTTTTTTGCACTCACTACTCCCTTTGGCTGTCTCTTTACATCCCTGCTCCTTGGGATTCATTCTCTAAGCAGCCCTTCTCAAGGGGGGAAACACCTTGTTGCTGGGCTGAGTGGAGGAATGAGCAGAAAGCCTTCATCCACCTCCTGCTCCAGCTGTCTCTGGGCAGTCCCCTCTGGGCCAGCAGAGCTGTGCCCTGCCAGCCCCAGCCTGAAGGGACCTTCCTTTTCTCATGCCCCAAGCTGGAAAGAGAGTTGGAGTCAGAGCGATTCACCTTCTAGTTTACCAAGTCCTGCCAGGGCCACATTGTCATCTTCTGCTGTAGCTGTTCTTCCCACTGTCCCTGGTGTGTCACCAGTGTGGACCAGTGAGAGTGTTGGAGTGAAGTCTACCTCATTACTGGGCCATGCTGGGAGGTCCTCAGGGACTGCTGAGAAATTCTCCACTGGGTTCCAGGTGGGTACGTCGGGTTCAGGCATCGCTGGCTCTTTACTGCTCCAGCTTGCCCAGAGCAATTCCTCAACCTAGCTGACCCACGTGAAGCCCTCTCATCTTTCAGCCTCTCCTCACATGCCAGGACAGGGATGAGGGCTTCATCCTCCTCCTCACATCCCCAACCCCTACCACTGCTAAAGACCAGCCCTGGATGGGAGAGAGCTGAACCACAGAGAGGGGGTGGCTTCACAAGCAGCTGCTCCTGGCTAAGGCACCCATGTGGCATCATCATTAAGAGCTCATCACAGCCACTGAAAGGCTCTGACACTTGGCACAGACCCCTCTGGCTTCTCAACAGCACCTTGACATCTGCAGGGTTAATATTATTGCTGAGAAATTCTGCTGAGCTGGGTGCTTTTCTGAGTGTGAAGGCAGGGAGGAGGGAAAGGCCCTGCAGGATACACTCTGGGTATTTCCTTCATGTCCAAGGAATATATCATCCTCTGTCATGGCTCTGGTTTCTTTTTCAAGGCCTCTGGATTCATTTGTTGGATCACGTCATTTGGACCAGGCAGAGTGAGACATGCCACCGTCACATCAAAGACTGGAGCTGGGAAGGGGAAGTCTTAATCAAGCTGTGAATTAACACCTGGGAGAAATAGCTATGGAGACTGCAGCAGAGCTCCCAGACGTAAGGATGGATGGGGAGGGATGGAAGAGGTAGCTGGAGAAAGCTCTGCTCCTCTTTCCCATGGTTATCCTGGTTCCCATGGCTGGACCCACCTCCTTTTATCTGCATGGGAGCTGAGCCCTGTCCCCTCCCGTTAGGTTAGCGAGTGCCCCCCAAGGGCTGGCAGGTCCTGCGAGGGCTCTGGTGACACCAGTGATTGGTGCTTTCCTCTCCACCCCCTCTGCTCTCTCCTCCCAGCCTGAACCCTTTCAAAAGCAGGTGTGTGGATCCTCCCAAAGCCCCCAGGATTTGTACAGTTAATCCGGCATGCAGCTGGCAGGGGGCACATCCATCACACATTTCCAAAAGCCCACAGAGTTTTTCTTCTCCTTGCTTTCATCCTCCTCCTCCTTTTATTTTTTGTGGTCTCAGGTGAACACAGGATATTTCAAAGAGATCTCTGTGAACACCAAAGCTTTGAAGCCAGCTGGTGGAGCAACCTCAGGTGACATGGAGAAGGAGCAGGGCCCAGCTGGATGTCTTCCCAGGAGAACTGAATCAAAGCCAGAAGAAATGACAGCACAAGCTGAACCAACTCACTCTGGCTGGGGCTTTCTCCCTGCCTTTGTTACCAGGCCCAGCCCAGTCGCCTTTCCTGGTTTTAGGTTAGTAAAACCTTTAGCTAAGCTTCAGATTAAGTTCCTGGGTCACCAGCAGAGATGGCCTGTAGCAAAGCCCTGGGTTTTATCTTTAATTATCATCAGGAATATTACATTCTTGCAGAAACTTTGCTGAGAAAAAGCTAGCATCTGTGATCCCTGCTGTGGAGCTGAGCATCTGCTCAAGGGAAGGCTGGTAATCAGGAAAAGAGAGGTCAGCAGAAGATGATCTTCTAAGTCTTCCTCTATAGACTGAATCTCTAATATGTTTACTTAGCCAGATGTAGATCCCTTTCACAAACTTGTGGCACTGCTAGGTACAAGTACATGCAGAAAATTAACAAAGCCGGAGCATCAATTCCTCATCTATCTCTACAAGTACAAGTCTCCTGGTGACTATGTAGGAGGAAGGAAAATGCTCTATTTCCAGTGTCTGGGAGGCAAAGCTGAGTTTCCAGAAGTATTCTCCAATTCTTAACCAAGAGATCCTGTCCAGCACCTTGCTGCTTCACTCTCTCTCCTGGCTGCCCTCATTCCCATATCTGCTCCTGGGGTGCTCCCTCCTTGGTCCCAGGGTTTGAGTCTTGCCCTTGTCCACACCCAACAGCAGAGTGTGCCCATAGCCAGTGAACTCGCTAAGGCAGGAGAACTCGACAAAACCAGTAATGGCATCAAGTGCAGAACCGTCTCCAAGTGTGGTCAGGAGTCAGCTAGAAAGTGGGGACAACGTCTGTGTTTGGCTGTTTGTATATGTTTGATCTGTGATGGAGGAGGCCAAGCCAAATCTTATTACATGGTTGTGAAGCCACCAGAAATTCCCTATATAGCATCCTGTCTTGGGCTGGAAATGGTGCACTGGCTGGAAGATGTGGCACAGGCAGGAAAGGACAGGAAGGCAGAACAGCATGGACTGAGCTGCTCACAGCATGGACAGCCATGGGTTGGGGCAGGTCAGTGTATTTGGAGATTATCTTTTCACAGTTCCTTTTTCTCTCTGCTTGTGACAAAGTATGCGCAGGTGTATGTGTGGTATGTCTTAGGTTCAAGGTCACGTTGTATTCAGCCCAGCACAATAAAACCTTAAAGGAATGGAGTATAACAAAAGAGCTGGATGGCTCTGAGCCTCTCAAGGAGTGATGGGTCTTGAAATAGATCACAGCTACCTGGAGGTTAGAAAGCCCTATGTCCATTGCTTTTGCGCGTCACTTCCTAAGCTCCTGTAGTGCAGAGGTCTGGGGATCCCCCCTGAGCTGACAGTGACAGCTAAGGAGGAATGAGACTGGCTTAAGCAGAGCCTGTTTAATGCCATTCCAACACCAGCCAGCCAGGTCAATTAAAAAATAAAGAAGAAGGCACACAGTCCAGGTCTGCTGTCCCTATCAAATTCATTATCTCCCCCCGCCAACAGAAAGAGGGCAACTGTTCACGTAAGACACAGCTAATAATATCTGAGTACAGGACATTGCTGCTAAATTATAGGGAGGGCTTGGGAAGGGAAATTAGTGTCATTTGCAAGCCCAATAATAGGGGCTGTGCAGCATGAATGCCGATGCGGGAGCAGGCTGGAGGACAGCGTGTGGCTTATGCAACCGTCCCCATCCTCCTCCGACGGGCAGAGCCAGGCTGGCAGGATGCATGCTGGCGGGGGGCTGAGGAGCAGGCTAGTAGAGGAGAAGTGGGCTTGAAAGCCAAAGGCAGTTAAAAACAAAGGGCAAAGCAGATACCTCTGGCTGAGCGTAAAGGCATAGAAATTGCTCCTGGGGGAAAAGGCTCAGCCCTTCCTTCCTAGCTGAGCTTTGGCAGAGCACAGCTTAGGGGCCCCCAGGGCAGCAAGTATCAGGGATGGGAGGTCTGGTGGTTTCAACTGAAGGGCTAGTTCTGGGCACCTTCTAGGAGCAATCAAACCCAGCAGGGAAACTAAGGCACAGGGACACTGCACAGCCTGTGCCATGGCTTGAATCTTAAGGCAATTCTTGAGTGTTTCTCAGTGATGTGAGATGTGGTGCTGCTCCCTGGGGACAGCTGCATTCTTGCAGCAGGCAAAGCATTTACCATTTCAGATCCTGAGCAAAAACGTGTTAGAGAAGCAGAAGTGCTCTCTGACCAAATGCTTCCAAGCTGCTAACAAACCTAAAGTACCAACACTGTGCTCTTGGTCACCTGTGGAGTATCTCTGGATATGAGCTCAAAATTCACACCCTATCAACAACCCAGCAAACATCACAAACCTGCCAAAGACCCCCTGACTCCTCTGCAATCCCACCATGCTCTCTGCTGGCTTTTACAGACACTCGGTTCCTAGTCCAGGGAATAATTTTACAGCAACTTTATCAAGGTGCTTAAAAATAAGGAAGTGGAACAACTCTTACTGTGTCTAGCATATGCAAAGACCAGTCCCCTTCCTGCCTGCTAAGTTATTTCTCAAATTTCTCAACCTTGGACCACTCTCCAGGACCTCTCCTGTAGCTGATTAGGAAATGCCCCAATCCCCTGATGAATGGGTGAAGCTGTGATTATACTAATCAACTGCTCATTAGTGTTACTTGGCTTCAGCTGATCATACACAAGCCCCATGGTGCACAGCCACCTCTTTCACTGAGGAATGGACAAGCCTCTCATCTCTGTTGCTATCCCTACCTCGTTTTGCCCACAGATGGAGAAGGGGTCTCCAGGGCACCATGGAGGTCTGGCAAGCACATCTCTCAGCAGATCTCAGCCCTGTATCAGACTGTAGATTGATCACCACAGCGTTGTGCCCCTAGGTCTCAGCTAGGGAGTTTTGGACCCTGAGAGGTTCCCAGGGGACAGCCAACTGCCACCAAGGACTGAGAGCCATGTGAGAAGTGCTACAGGACATGATATGCCAAGACAGAGAGGTCTACAAGAGCCACTTCATTTACCAACCAGAACAGTTTCCACAGGGGACCCTCAACCCAGCCTCTAGGGAGCTGTAGGTGGCCACAGAGCCAACAGCTCTGATCCTTAAAACAGCCAACAGGGAAGCCAACTGATTATAAAAGAGCAGCACAAGCATTGTTGCTTTCATGGCAGCTTTGGGTCCAGCCCTCCAGCCACAGTGCAGCTGCTGCAAAGCAATATTGTTGGAAAGGGGGAGTTTTGCCAGCTGGCAAAAATCGAAAGCCAGCAAATATTTCATAACCTGTTGAAAACTCCCTTCAGGTCTCCATGTAGCCCCTGTTTCCCAACCCCTTTCCTAGTTCACATCTCTAGAGTGTGTTCCTGTCTCATCTCCTCTCCCATCTCCATCCTCACATCACTCACAGCCACTTTGAAACCAACTCTCTCCAAACCCACATACCCCCATGGCAGCTTGGCTTAAACAGCCCTTGGGTGATTGGTCCCCACAGCCACCACCTTGCCTCTCCCACCACCAGACCTCCCAGGTCTGTGATGGAGTTAAAGCTGCTCCAGAGTATCTCACCCCCAGGTCTAACAGTCTAGCTGCAAGGAGGAGAGCCAGGAGAGGGTATTTATGTCAATGAAGTTGTAGTCCCCTCAGGAAGCTGAGCCAGAGGACTGGGCTCTGCAGGTGCCATCCTTCCCCTTATCCTCACACCCCCATGTCCTGCCAGCCCCTGCTAATTCACATGAGCTAATTAACCAGTGATCCATCAGCCACTTTCATATCTCTGAAGAAGGCAGAGGGATGTTTCTGCACATGCATGCACAGAGCACCTGTGTATTACCAGCTCAAAATCAAACAGCAGGACAGAGCCTGGGGAGAGCAGAGACCCCAGCAGGCCTGGGGGGGACTAGGGTACAGTGACACAGGTGATTTGTTTGTTGCACCACAAAGCCTGCTTGCGATCTGAGGACTCAGACACCTGCTCCTGCCAGCAATGGAGCAGGCTACCTCTGTTTGCATGGGAGATCTCTAAGATGTCTGGGGATGGGCACTTGGAGAGAACTGACCCCTTGGCTGGAGGGAGCAGGAACCCTCAGCGCTGGAGTAAGAGGAGGCTTCAACCTCTGACAGAAATCCCCATGGGCTACCTGCAGTCCCTGGAGCCTCCCTGCAGAAGCCACTTCTCTTCAAGTCCATCATCCTGACAGTTCTCCCCAAGGAGGTCTTGAAACCAAGGCCCCAGCACAGCAGAGTGCCAGGGACACATGCACCACCATGTACTGGCAAGTCTTAGCCTCCTCCAGCCTTCCTCACTGAAGGCTGGGGATGCAGCCATGCTCTCCCCCTTCCCTTTCCTCCTCTGCTCCATCCTGTCAATCAGGCTCTGGCTGAGAAAGGTTTCCTCGCACAACAGCTACGCTGGCTTTAGAGAGATGCAATTAAGATGAAACCCACTTATTTAAAGCTGCTCCTCTCGCAGCACCACTCTAATGTTACCTTTGATCACTGAAACCAACCCAGCTCACAGATTGCTAGGGATGCGTCTTTTCATTTTCTCCCTCTCCTGCTCACTCCATTCAGACGAAACTGTTTTTTTTTTTCTTCCTGCTGGTGCTCCAAGCATTTTGCAGCACAAAGGACCTGTCATTTTTGCATTAACCAGCAGGGAAAACAGAGCCAAAAGCCCTGGCTGTGGCCCATGAACGTCGGAGAGGTCACATAGATGATGCTGAGTGTTGGGCTCAGACAGGCTTGCCCCAGGCACAGTGCTGCCTTGTGGCTGTGCTGCAAATGAGGATGGACTGCAGC
Organism: Anhinga rufa; assembly: GCA_013400875.1. Lineage (NCBI taxonomy): Eukaryota > Metazoa > Chordata > Aves > Suliformes > Anhingidae > Anhinga > Anhinga rufa. The sequence goes on from VZTV01037800.1 coordinate 146,061, forward strand.
AAGGCAGGGACCCCTGAACCAATGCATCTGAAAAGAAATACCCAGAATTTATTGGGGGAGAGTAATCGCTGATGCGGGAGGCTGGACAATTTCCACCACATAACAGTAAGTTCTGCTCAAACCGTCACTTAGGCACTGGCTTATCTTTAAACCCCAAGGCAGGCCCTGCTCTCGCATGCATACAGGAGCTGCTGGATCAGGACTCTCTTCTTCTCAGCAGTCCCCATCCATCCACACGCACACATTTGATTGTCAGGCATTGAAACCCCAGATCTCTTCACCATTAAACACATCCATCAGGTTGCATTTTCTATTAGACTGGAGGTTTCCTGGTTGTCAACACTTCCACCCACGCAGGCAGCTCTCTCCTGAACTCTGTCTCGCTGCCTCCAAACCTCCCTGTGTCGCATTTTCTTTGGAAATGGAGAGCAAATACATGTGTATCCCCTTGCTCTCCCAGGGAGACGGGAGAGCAATTTAAAGGGTTCTCTGGGTGGACAGGCTTCTTCATCTGAACTCTTGCTTCAATCTATTTTGTTTCGATCTGCAGGAGAGATGTCTCTTCCCACAGGTGGAGAGAAGAGCCAGAAGCTGCCCTGTAACAAAACACCAGTGATTTGCAATTCATCACCAGCCCAGGGCCAGGTGCACTCTCTACTGCCATTGCAGGGTGACACCTTCCTCTAATGCTTAGAAGCAGAAGTTGTCAGGCCAAATGTCTCAGCACCGACATAACAGCTTCCTTCGGATCTCTCCAAAGATCTCAGATTTAGCAGCTCCTGGGGATTTCTGAGCACGGAGCATGTTGCTGCCCTACCTAGGTGACAGCTCCTGGGCCAGGGTCTGGGTCCTGGTCAGAGCTGCTGTGACCCTGCAGGGAAGGACCCCAGCCCCTGGGTCAGCTAAATCATTTGGTCACCCTTTGCAGGGAGGAACTGGTCAAGTCTCAGCAAGAGGGACAGTTTTAGAGGGAAGCCCAGCCCTGAACCCCCAGAGGCATCCCACTCCAACAGGATGCTGAGGAGCTAAACCCCCTTTCCTACTTTGGTTAGGGTGCATTAACATTGCTGGGGGCAGCAGGGAAAGATTAAATGCTCCCTCTCCCCAGCCTGGTCCATGATGCTAGTTGATCTGAAGCTGGCTATCAAGATCTCGGTGCTTCAGGAGAGAGGTGTCAAGGATGGCTCTGGGGAGGACAGCAAAGAAACCAGCCCAGCTGCTTCTTCGGCCTGTAAGTCAGTCCAGACGGGTCATCGCTAATCGGCTGAGAGCTAGGTCCTCTTCAGCCCAGCTTGTGCAGAGATGAGCTGATCAAGTGTGACAGGGCTTCCTCAGCACAACCTGCTGCTAGCAGCCAGAGAGAGTTAAACACAAAGCAAATGGTTTCTCAGGAACACTGTGATCTTGACAGCACAACCCACTCTGTCCGCAGCCGAGGAGCCTAAGCAGTGCCTGGCTGAGATGCTGTCCCTGCTGCCTGCCTTCTCCTGCCCTCTCACCGTACGGAGACCGGCTTTTGTCACTTAAAGGTGTGATCAGGAAATTGGAGGGCTTTTAAAAACACTGCTATTAAGAACAATAAAAATAATAGAGCAGGAACATATGTCTCTCCACAGGCCCATCACCTTCTGCTTGTTTGGATTGAAGTGTTTTGCCATCAGAGCGTGACAGCATGCTGATACATCACCAGAGCTGCAAAGCTGTTGGCTTTATTACTGTTATTAGCCAGGTTTTCTAAAGAAAGGCAACAGCACACCACGTGTAACTGCCTGTGTGTCAGCCCACCCTCATAACTTTTGAATCGGTCAGCTAATTTCAACCCATGTAGCTTAAAAGGTGGAGGCTGCCAGAAGACTCAGTTTGTGCACGTGCCACTGGAACAAGCACGTGCCAATGGATGGAGAAGAGCCCAGTGAGGAGAGCTCAGCCCCTTACTAGACACCAGAGAGCACCCTGGAAGACTGCAATGCTGCATCTCATACCTTTTTAGACCCCAGGGAAACATAGAAAAACAGAAGCTTTTTTAAGCGCTGCTGCTCAGGGAATATCTTGCTGGTTCTCTGGTCCAGAATGGAGCCAGCACCAAGTTACAGGATCCAGGGGAGGCTGGGGCTGAGCCCTCTGTCCCCATTTGTTCTGCTGTAGTGCTGGCAGCAGGCAGTTCCCAAAGCTTTGGTTTGAGGTAGGTACTGAGAGATCCTACATCTCAGAGAGACTGCTGAGGGCTTTTTCAGGACCTCTAGACTGGGCTGGCTAAATAGGGATAACTGGTCATCCTAACCCAAAACTCAGCAGCTGCGTAATGCTCCTCTCCAGGGACCCAGTCCTGGTTTGAACAATCAAGCAGCCATCTTCATGGTCATTCCTCCAACCTCTCACAATTCAGCCCTGCTGCTAACACCATAGCTCCCAGTCAGGCCTGTCTGGGCACTGTCTCTGAAAGGCTTTCCATCTCATCCCTCCATGTTCTTCAATTCTTTGTCACCAGGGGCTGCTGGTTTTCTCATAGGTTGATTGGGAAAGCAGGTTAGCTTTCCTCTGGGGGGGTCAGGACTGCCTTAAACAGCCATGGGGAAGAGCAGGGAATATGAGCCTTCACACACAACCGCAGGCAATGCTGCATGCCCAGGAGCATGAGACCGAGGTTGCATTGTCTGGGTGACATCCAAACCTCCATCCCTCACCCCAGCACTAATCCAGGCAAGCAGCCAGACTGGCAAGCACAGGGAGGGTTTCCCATGGAAAGCTGAAGTCAGTCCAAGCCATGGGCATGATTCAGCCAAGAATCCCTGTTCCTCATGCTGCAGGACCCTGAGCAGCTGGGAGATCTCTCCGTTGACTACTTGGAGCTCACATGTGTTTTAGTCTGTCACTTCAGCCCACTCCTACACAGCTGTGACCAGGCTTCTCACTATCGGATCACTCTGTTTACCAATACATGCACACAGGCTCTTAGCTAAATATCAGGGCTGGAGCAGTTTGTTCTTGCTCATCTTTTCTTCCTTCGTTAATAAGGCAAATAATATAGTTAAGTAAGCAGAGAAGCATTGCTCTTGCTACTTTACTTGCTTCTTGTTGAAAGCAAGATTGCCCTGATAAGAACCTGGGTGAGGCAGGTAAGACCTTCATAACTGCCCCTCCTCTAGTAAAATCTCAGTTGTTGCTATCATGATTTAGGCTCTCCTCTCCCCTCAGTGGGAGCAGAAGGGAGGATTTCACCCTGTCCAACAATTTAATCCCTGACCCACACAAAACCGCTGTGTGTTGTTCACAAACAATGGTGTTCAGCAACTGACTGACTTCCTTATGGTGAGAAACCCCAAGCGCCCATATCACTTCTGGGGTGGAGCACATCCCAACACCACACTGTTTAGACTGGCAATAAGAAACTATAAAGAAAAAGGAGTGGGATCTGAAAGCCAATCCACACCAAAGGCTTAAAACTGAGCTGAACTTCTGGCCAGGGTTTAAACAACACAGCAGCATACCCTTAAAGTAAAGCAGCAAAATAAATGAAGTCACTGAAACAGTCACACTCACAGCATTTCCAAGGTCAGGATTTTCACACCTCCCTCTCCTGTGTATTGGCTTTCAGAGTCCATTTTTCACAGGTACAGACAGTCACAAGCCTGTGAGAAAAAAAAAAAAAAAGCCACCCCAAAAACCAGGGAGGGGACTTCAACTGTTGTCATTCCCTGTCTCCCACCAACAACCGGGTCTTCTCCTCCTTGCTCCCCTTCCAGCCTCTCACAGCTGGCAGAGATCTTCTTAAGAACAAACAAGGCTCCCTGCAGCGAGGGTTGCCTGGGAAGGTCTGATGCTTCAGTCTAGCATGAGGATGATCTCTTCACCTGCAAAGTTCTTGGCTTACTTTTAACTGTCAGCTCTCAGACCTTCATCTGTGAAGACCACCAGCCCCATTCCAGGGCTGATCAGCTGGTTAGTATCTGGGCTGACACCCAAGTGTCAACAGGGTGGTTCTGTATTTCCACCCAGACCTGACCCTGGAAAGGGAGGTGAAATGTAAGCATGTAAGGAGACACTGTCACCTCACCCTGTCTAACCAGCCACATTAATCCCAGGACAAGTTCCCTGAGCTTATGTTATTAATGTTGCCTCAGTTAGGTTGAGGGAGGGCTTCCCAGGGGTGGATTTTGCTCTAAGAGACCTTTCTGTCCCTGTCTCAGGAGGGAAATTAGCAGTCTGAGCCTCCTCCAGTGCTTTTCCTTTTTCCCATTAATACATGAATAATCAGCATAATTTCATGCCAATTGTTTTGTGTTTCTACACCACAGAGGTTCTTTGCTCCGCTGCTACCAACCCCTCTGCTCCTTTCAGTGAAATTGATTAAGTGCTAACCCACAACTTCCACATCCTCAAAATCATTCACATAACTGGTGTTGCAACAGAGCCAGGCAGAAGCACATCCTCAGAAGGCCATTGGCACATTAAAGTCAAGTACAATCAGTGTTTGAGGAATTCCAGGAAGGACTTGTTGAGAAGAGGTTGTGGCTGGGCACCTCTTCTGAGGTGGCTCTGAAAGGACTCCAACTCCGTGGCTGACATGCGTGGTCAGCCATGCATGCCTAGGGATAGCAGAATTTGACACCTCTGTAGATGTGTTTTCCTGACATTTTCAGCTGTCCTCACTTCAGCTATGAGGAAATGCCAGAGGAAGGACAAATAATTCCTCTGGTCTGTGCTGGAAACATTGCCATCCAACACTTATTTCAGCTTCCAGGTGGTTTGGACTACCTGCATGCTGGGGAAAATAAGTTGCTCTCTACTGCCCCACTAAAACCATTCCAGAAACATATTGTGGATGTCCATCCATTGCTTACTGGTCTCAGTGATGATGGGGGACCAGAAAGTTTTTCTTCAGAGCATTCATGTGGGCTTTATGCTACCCCTTTGTCTATCCTAGGCAGAAGGTAGGAAAACATGCTCTCTATGCCATGAGAGTTCCTCTAGAGAAAATCAGGCCAAAAATCCACAGACAAAGGTAGAAAAATAACTCCAAGTAGTTAAGTCCCACACAGACACTGAGGAACTCAAGGACCTCAGTAGCTACCAGGTACACATGGCCAAAGGCCAGATGAATGTCTATATCCCTGAAGGCAGACCTGTCTGATCAGCTGTTCATATTGGCACCAACCTCAGTGCCTTTGTGTGCCATCATCAGGCAAATAAAGAATAATAACTATTAGCAAGTGCATTCAGCATGGACTAGTGATGCAGTGTCTCTGCCAGAGGAAGGACTTCAGGATCCCTGGGGAACAGGGGAGCGGCAGCAAAGTTGTCTTCAGAGGAACTGTGATCTGTGCTGGATTTAACCAGGGGAGCTACAAGGATTTATGGTCCATCACAAATATGGGACCATATTTGACTTCACTAACTCTGTTTCTATCCCAATGGTATATTGTGCTTGGCTTCACAATCTTGCAGAGAAGGCAGGTTGGGCCCTGCTCATACTGTGTGTGAGACATCCCCATTAAACTCAAGGGAATCTCTCCATTGCTGTCCAGGGATGATAGATCAAGGCTTCCTTAGATGCAAGACTGCCAGGAGGAGGCCAAGGGCTGTAAGCCAGGGCCTAGGTCCAGGCCATGAAGGTGGCCCAGAGCCATAGCCACTTACAGGCACAACAGGTCTTCTGACCCTTTTCCTCTGAGTGCAAAACAGCAGCAGAGTTATTAAAGCACCAGCTGGGCTGGCAAAAATAAATCTCTCAAATCTGCCTGCAAAGCCAGAGTGGTACAGGATGACTCTTGACTTCCTCTTGGGTGTCCCTCGGGGCTCTGGGGCACCTGCCATCCTCTCTCCCACGTGTGTTTGTAGGCATATCCTCAAGCTGTGTTTACAAAGGGATTTCAGGCTCTTTTAGGATAAGACGTTGCTATAGAAACAGCAGACAGGAGATTGAGCTCACTGGGAGAAGTCCTGGACTCTGTTGGCTTAAACAATAGGAAAGCCCATTGAGGGAATAAATCTGGCTGGAGATTGAGCATGGAGCAGAGTCTGTTTTAGTGAACACATTCTCCTTTTGGGGAATGTAGGAGACTGAATTTCTGCAGCCCTCTAGAAGACCAAAAAGTTTTCAGTACAAGAAGATCCACTACACAGGGAACACCAAGAGACACTTCCAGCCTTGAGGTGGGATCTGGCCACCTAACAGGGTCTTGAGTTCAACCACGCTGCCAGAAAACTTCTACCCATCTGGAGCCTGGGCTCATAGCTCAACCCTGTTGTCACCAGTTAATGCCTTTGAGTGGTTTCTGAGCAGGCAGATGGAGGTGTGGCTGGTCACAGAAAATGTAGAGGAACTGAGCCAGGATGCAGCTGGATAAATGAAACCTGTTAGAACAGACCATTGAGGACAGGGCCACAAAGAAACCTGCACCAGAATCATTAAAAAGGTGACCCACTCTGATCCAGGCAAGAGCCATTTCAAAATGCAAGCTGCGAACCAAGAAAATAGTAAGTCAGGGGCACATCTTCGCAAAGGAGAAATCTGACCACAGATCTCAAGCCAAGACATTTGGCTACAGGTTGATGCTTGCCCCTTTTCTTATTTCCTCCTGCAGCCAGCCTCAAACAGGAAAACAACCTACCAAAACCACACCACCCCCCCAAAAAAAAACCTACCACAACACCTGGAATAAAAATCTTCCAAAGAAAAACCTCTGTGCAAAGCTCAGCCAGGGCTCATCAGCAAAAGGCCATGACTAACTGCTGAAATAGCAGAGCATTTCCATTTCCAAAGGCAGAGCTACCACACAGCCCTGAGAAAACCTCTTCACAATCAGCCTGTGTTGAAACAAACCCAATCAGTTAGACACAAGAATGAGTGTCCCTCCATGGATCCCTGCAGGGAACTGATCTGATTATAAAGTGAGCTGGGGAGGCAGTGGGGGGTTGCAGAGAAGAAGATCAGAGAGGAGTCTCAGACCAGAATGCCTGTGAGCAATAAACAAAACTGGGTGCAAATAAGAGACAGTGTGGGGAGAAAAAAGATGCCTTGAAAAAAGCCTTTAAAAGATGCTTTGAAAAAAGATGCAGATCCTCGTATAACCTGCCTACTGAAGTGGTAGGCTGGGAAGAAGTGAGCACTTGAGTATGATCTTCACAGTGGTCTTTGTGGCCTGAACAGCTGAGAACCCAAGGAATGAATTTGACCCCACAATGCACGGAAACCAACATACCACCAGCTGACCCTAAGCTGAACACCCCAGCACCTCTTGTAGGTTGTCACTTGCTCCTCTCCCCAGGACTATTTCCCAGGCAGACAGAATTTGCCTTCCCCGGCAGCTGGGTCAGACAAATCCTGCCAAAAGTCATAGCCTGCCCACAAAAAGAGACAGAACATGTGCCCCCAAATCACCCACTTCTGCTACTAGTAAGTGGGGTCTGAACTCAAACACATCTTCCAGGAGAGCCCTAGGTCTCCTCAAAAGGATTTGGAACCACTGCTCATGTGCCTAGAGCTAAGCTCGTGTTGGACTGGTGCTTTGGACGGGGTCCTCTGTTTCCCCGCATTAGATACACCCAACAGCAGAAAGGGCCTGGAGCTGGCGACTCAGAGCCCACCGACTGTCATGTTGCACAGCATGGTGCACGGTCCCTCCTGCCACGCGGCAGCTGGGAGCTACAGAGGACCTTATGAGACAGGCACCAGAGGGAAGCCATGCAAAATAATCTGCAAACCAACATCTAATAATATTGCCAGATCCCCAAAGGGAGGAAGGAAGAGAAGCAACCTGAAACCAACTGTCAAAACAATACACTCCTGTGTATAGATAGGGAATGGGTTTCTCACTAGGTGTCAGAGTCACTGGTTTAACCTTTCTGCTCACCCCTGTCTTCTCACTTTAAAGTAAAATGCTTATTTAACAGCAAGAAAAAAGAAGAGCAAAAAACAGAGTCACAGCATCCCCTGGAAGTGGACATCAAAGGACACCGGAGTACAGAAATAGACCTGAGAGAAAGGCAGGTGCTTTTGGGAGGAGTGTGTGCTCTTCTAGGGGTCAGGACACCCTCCCCTTGGTCAGATCCTATTACAGGCAGCAGCATTTAAGAGATACACAGAGAAAGACACTGATGGTAACTGAGCAAATCCTGCTGGAGTCAGGGAGGAGCTTTTCTCCCTGTTACTTCAGGAGTCTCAGACAAATTCCCAGCCAACAGCCCCGTAAGTGGAACAGGAGACCCCGTAACTGATTGAAAGGCCTTGGTCTGTCCACACCACACTCATCTTTCTATGAATAGAAAGATGAATAGAAGATCTACCCCTTCATTTCTACCATCCATCTTTCCACTCCTTTATTCCTACCCACATCTATCTGACTGTCTTACAAATCCATCCATCCAAAGCAGCACTGGAGCTGTTTGATACTTACAGCACAGTAACATCAAAACTCAGGAAAACTTCCTTTCTGAGTCAGCATCCATCCAGTCCCCAAACTCTCAGGGAAAAATGTATTCCAGCTTCTCAAGTCCTGCATTTGGAAAAACACACAACTTGCCCAAAGGAGAAATCAATGCCAGGGGCCTTGGAGAAGATGATGTATCTGTAGCCTTCCCCAGGACTACCCATCTGCAGGCAAGACCGCCTGGATGGAAGCATGATCCTGCTGTAATTAAGAGTATTTTTCAATACTGCTGCTGAAGGACAGGTAGGCGTATCGTCAGCCTCCCCCATTTGTCATTTTAACAGTAAAATTAGCTAACAGTGCAGCAGGGGAGGCAAGGGCTGTTGTACTCACTGCCTGAAGAGCAGAGAAACCTCCAGAAACAGCAGCAGCAGGACGCAGATGGAAGAAGCTCTCTTATACTGGTACCAATGCACCAGGAGAACCTCTTGGCTGGGACCAGCTCAGTTTGCTTTTCACACAGGAGACAGTTTGGGAAGTTTTCGCTAAGAAAAATGACATTTTACATTCCAAGTATGGAAATGTTAAGGGCTGTCTGGGAAAGTGAAAAACTGGAAACTCGATCCAAATGTGTGTGAGCATAAAGAGGCTGTGACCACAGCTACACTCAAGAGCACTGACGGGTGGGAACACAGGAAGTGATTTCCGCAGGTAGAAGAGGAGGATCTGTGTTTCAATGATCTCTCCTAAAAACACAGCATGGCACCAACTCCTCTAAGCATAACAAGTCTGGGACAGAGGAAGCAGTAATCAGGCTGCCAGCAGAAACTATTTGTGCAAAAGCTGTAGAGGTCAGCCCATAACCTCTTTCCCCTGCCTTAGAGGACACACAGCCCTTTGGCCCAGCTTAGAGCCTTGGGGAGGTTGTGTGGGAATGAACAAGCCCCAGCTGCCATGCTTGGCCCCAGCCTGAGGCTCAGTGGAGAAAACAGGAGGGTTGGGAGTTGTGACTCCTGCAGCTTTGGGACATTTCCAGGTACTGCAAGCCCAGGCACACACCTACTCCCGTCAGACCAGGGGCTCAAGGATCCATCAGGCTGGCCCTGTCCCACACTTGACTCAGGAGGAAGATTAAAAAAAAAACAACACTTGTTTTTTCAGCTCCCAGAGAAGAATAACCAGCTTTTGAGGTCAAAGTCCAGCTCCTGCTCCCAGGGCAGGGGCAGCACAGCACCCGTTTAACTGGCAGAAGGGGCTTAGCTGGAGCCATATCAAGTAATGGGATAGAAGCAACCAGAAAAAGAGGAGGTGGAAGGACACTTAATCTCTTCAGTAAATACTCAAGCTAACATTTATATTTGTGCATGTGCCAATCACAATTCCATTGGAAACAAAAGCAGGCTGGGTGTCAGGGACCAGCAAGAGCAGGGCTGCTCCTGAAGGAAAGCAAGCTGGAGCAGAGGCGGCCCTCACAGAGGAGAGCAGGTTGCCCCAGCACCTGAACAGGGGGAGCAGAGCAGGGTGCTGATGAAAGGTCCGTTGACAGCCCCAGGTGAGGCAACGTGTTAAATCAGGCCCAGAAAGACAAGTAAAAATAAATCTAGAGTAGCAAGGGGTGTTTCCAGATCTTTTTCTGTTAATAGCTTATTGCCAACCAGCAATAAAAGGGAAGGAAGAATTAACTTCTTATCATACCTTCTTAGAGGTGTTGAGTAGGGTAATGAAATAGAAGATTCATTTCCAAGATAGATTCAGCCCTGAAGTCTGACCATCTTTCCCTGGATGGTTGGGAAGAGAAAAAGAAATAAAATATGACCACCGTCTCCCAAGGTCATGGCAGAAATTGAGGTGTTCATTTAAAAAAAAAAGGTTTTTGTGTTTCTGGAAAAATTCACCAATGGGACTGGTCATGCTGACACTTGCCAGGTAAATTCATCCCATGGGAGGCTGTGGTAATGAAAGTAACTGGAGATTCTTTGTGGTTTAGTCACTGTTTGAAATGAAATGTTGGATTTGGGGATTCGGGGTGATACCATCTCTCAGCTGCATTAAAAGCCAATGTTTAGATGCTCCCAGTGGGCCGTATTTCGCACAGCCTGTATAGAAAAAATGCACTGCATATCTGCTGAGTTGGAGCATGGTACAAGCAGCGAATGAAGCATCTGTTTAGGGAATATCTAGGGAACTTTGCTTTTACAGTCCTCTTGTGTTACACCTCGCTGCTGAGGCTACAGATAAGAGAAGCAGGTACAGTCCCCAGGAACAGTAGCTTGCACTACACTGCAATGACAGTTCAGAATTGGAGCCTGGGGTGCAAGATCCTTGAAGCCACCCAGGCTGGAGCAAAGCTCCCAAAGGACCACAGGAAGATAAGAAAGGTACTACTGAGCCCACGTGTGACAAAGCTAATCCCAGCCCTTTTGCTGGCTATGAAAAGAAGGTCCCACTAACAAGAAACCTGAACGTACATGAGCAGATCTTCACACTCTGCAAAATCCCCTCCTGCTCACCCCTGTCACCAGAGATGTCCCCAAACAGGGCAGGGAGGCTGTGCTCCCCAGCCCACAAGCACTGCCCAAGTGTCCATCCTCACCCTCCTTAGACAAACCTGGCTAAAAATTGTAATTATCTGGGCCCTGTCAAGCCAAAGTCCTGCCAATTCCTTCTTATCCCAGACCAAATGTCCTCTTTGAGCCCTGGTTGACTGCAGGGACACTGCTTTCCCCTGTCTCCCTTGGACAGATCTTCACCCTTTGGTGCTTCTCTCCCCTTTCATGCTGTATTGCAGGTTACTCTCCTGATGAAATGTGCTGAAAAGCCCATCTGTCTGCCTGCAGGACAGGCAGCTCCTGGCAGATGTGTTGGCAGTGTCCACACTTTCCCATCACTCTCCTCTCTGTGACTGCCTCTCAGATATTAAAAATCACCTGGAGCAATGATTCCTGATTGCTCTTTGCTCCCTCCTCCAGCCTGTCACCACGTAAACCACTTGACAGGTGATTATTAGGTCACTGAAGCCAGGGAAGCCGGGCTGAAGGAAATGAGTGTCTCCTTAAATAACAAAGCAGGCTGAATTAGAGAGAGTTTCTTGCTGGACAAGCAGGCTATTTTGGGATCACATCACTAAGCTGCATTATGGCTTTGTGGAGAGACCCTGGCTCTGTGTGGCTGGCCTGCTGGCCGTTTTCACCGCAGATTGTCACCCCTTGTTCCTCCCCTGAAGCAACAAAGCACTGCTTAGCCTGAGCTGCGGTCGGGCTCCCGCTGGCCCGTGGCCATGGTTTCTCCACACCCGTTGGTACCACACACGATGGTACAGGCTCGCGGCTCTGGCCATGTTCAGGACTCTGCTGGGTTTCTCTGCCAACAGGCTGCATTTGTCTGGCATTGCTCATCCACACAGAGGTCCGGACTTCAGGGGACCACAAGACCTAGTCCCTGGGCTGCAGCCTCAGCTAGGACACTTCAGCAGGGCAGATCTGTCCTGCTGTCAGACTGGGCTCTTCTGCCTGCATGGTCACTAACTCAGTGTCCCTCTTCCAGAATACACCATTTTTCCCCTGATTATATAAGGTGGATAATAAGCAGCTAAAAAAAAATGTAACGCCAAATGCTGGGAGTCCAATGTCCTTGGACATTCATTATGCTGTCTTGACTAAGGCATTGCACTTTTTGGCTTAAAAAACTAGTTTTGGGAGCTTTAGTCTTTGGTGGTCTGCCATCCCAGATGGAGACATCTCTGCTCCCCACCACACTTTTCTCTGTCACAGGGATCTTCATAAACACAAGCTGTTGTGAGTGGACCTGGGTCATTCCCAGAAGCGAGGCATGCAGGTTTGCCAGTGTCCTAGAGCCACAGAGCTGTGGAACTGTGGAACTGTGGAACTGTGACATGGGGCAAGACCTCACGCCAATTCTACTGCCCACCAAACCAAGGGCTTTGGCTTACAGCACCCAGCGTGTGACAACCTCCTGTTGCTGGCAGGACAGCCAGCTGCATAGCTGTTACTGGACTGATGATGGACTTTGGTTTGGCTGCTTAAGGGCACCCAAGATGAGTCCATAGCACTTCAGAATTTATTTGCTTTCCCAGAGCCCGGTCAAAGCTCTCAGCACTGTGATGGGGTGGCCCTTAAAAGGAGATCTTCAAAAGCTTCTCAGTTATGGAAATTCACTGCCTGACCTATGTAGGAGTTTCTGCTGGTCTGTTACCTACATCTCCAGGAACTGTTCAGTGTCATACCAAAGGGGTTGAGCTTAGGTTGAGTTTACACCCAGACACCTCAGCAGAAGGTCCCCACAACTAGATCCAAAGCAGTGTGGAACCATCCTTGTGGTTGGTGAGTGCCTCACCATCTTCAAAATGGCCATGAGGAGCCATGCAAAAGTCATGTCACCCTCCAAACTAGGTTTCACTGGGAGACAAACATCCAAGCCCCTCTACATTCCTGGCTCTCCTTGCTCTGGTAAGGCACCCTCTTCATCCACCATCCTTCAGAAACCCCATATAATAGAGTAAAGAAAAATCAAGTTCTGCATGTGTTTTCTGGCAGCTTGGCATTTAATAAGTATGCTCTGCAACTTGAAAGGTCAACCAGATCCATACTACTGCTGTGGCACCTTGTTATGTATTTAGAAAAATAATTAAGAACATGGGTACTACAGGGGAATTCTATTCTGCCCCCATGCAGCTTAACTGCTTGTCCTTCGAGACACTAAGAAAAAAAGAGACAGAGAGAAGATGGCACCTGAAAGAGTAACAGTACAAGGTTGTACCCCCATCTGCCCATCCCAGTCATCAGCATTAATTCAAGGCTGCGAATTTCAGCCTCTACTAGCCCACAGCGTGCTTCAGGGACAGCAGGGCTGCTGAGTGGTATTCATGACAGGTCTGACACCCCAGCACTGCTTCACTGCAGGAAGCAGGGACAGACCAGCCTCCCCCACAGAAGGGGCCTCTTCTGCCTTGGTTTCATGGTGTGGGAAACAAATGCGGGTTTGGAAACACCCCAAGATTGTATTCCCAAAATGGATTTTTTTGTGAGAGTTTTTGAACCACAGGGAAAGAAAAAAGAAACCCTTTTCAAAGAAAAAAACAAAATAAAGAAAAGTAACTGAAACATCCTGCAGATCAAAAGCCTTCCTTGAGCGTGCAGAGGCACGCTGGGTGAGCAGTGGGATGAAAGTGAAAAGATTACTTCTGAGACTGTGAACAGGCCCGTTGGAACCAAATTATCATCCCCTTCATGTTCATTTTCCATCTGTATTTTTATCTGGTGGTAGGAGAACCAACCTGCACCTCTCACTAGCTGAACCTCCCACTTTGTTAGCCTCCCATTTGCTGGGCTTCCATTCCCTGGACCTCCACTCACTGAGCTTCCTACTCCCTGAGATTCCCAATCTCATGGCCTCCAAATTTCCTGGGCCTCCCACTCTCTTGACCTCCTACTTTCCCGGGCCTCCACTCTCTGTAGTCTCCCACTCACTGGGCCTCAACTCAGCCTCCCACTCCATGGGCTTCAACTCTCCTGGACTTGTACTATCATATAGCCTCTCACCATTCTCAGCCTGTCACTATCTTTCAGCCTCCATTTCTTTTCTGGCCTCCCGCGACCAGTCACTTTATAAATACCTTTTAGCCTCCCACTACCTCTCAGCCTCCAATTTTTTTCTCTGACCTCCCACTACATTCCAGCCTCACACTACATCTCAGCCACTCAAAACCTCTTGGTTTCCCACATTTTTTCCAGTTTTTCACTACCTCTTGGCCTCAAATTTTTTCTGGCCTCCCACTACCTTTCAGCCTCCCACCACCTATTCACATCTCCCTACTTCTTGGCCTCTGCATATTTCCTGGCCTCCCACTACCTCTGGGCCTCCCACAGTCTTTCAGCCTCCATTTCTTTTATGGCCTCCCAAAACTTCACAGCTTCTACCTTTTTTTCTGCCTCCTAATACTTTTCAGCATTCCCTTTTTCTTTGGCCTCTCACTCCCTCTCAGCTTCTCACAACCCTCTTGACCTCCATTTCTTTTCTAGCCTCCCACTACCACTCAGCCTATGAATACCTTTCAGCCCCCCCCCTACTTCTAAGCCTCAAATTTATTTCATAGAATCACAGAATGGTTTGGTTGGAAGGGACCTTTAGAGGTCATCTAGTCCAACCCCCCTGCAGTGAGCAGGGACATTTTCAACTACACTAGGTTGCTCAGAGCCCCGTCCAGCCTGACCTTGAATGTTTCTAGGGATGGGGCATCTACCACCTCTCTGGGCAACCTGGGCCGGTGTTTCACCACACTCACAGTAAAAATTTCTTCCTTATATCCAGTCTAAATCTACCCTGCTTTAGTTTAAAACCATTACCCTTGTCCTGTCACAACAGACCTTGCTAAAGAGATCATCCCTATCTTTCCTATAGTCCCCCTTTAAGTACTGGAAGGCCGCAATAAGGTCTCCCTGCAGCCTTCTCTTCTCCAGGCTGAACAACCCCAACTCTCTCAGCCTGTCTTCACAGGAGAGGTGCTCCAACCCCTGATCATCTTCATGGCCCTCCTCTGGACTTGCTCCCTGTCCTTCCTGTGTTGGGGGCTCCAGAGCTGGATGCAGTACTCCAGGTGGGGTCTCACCAGAGAGGAGTAGAGGGGCAGAATCACCTCCCTCAACCTGCCGGCCATGCTTCTTTTGATGCAGCCCAGGATACGGTTGGCCTTCTGGGCTGCGAGCACACATTGTTGGCTTATGTCCAAGCCTCTGGCCTCTGTCCATTTCTCTAGCCTCCCACTACCTCAGCCTCCACGTTTTTCCTGTGCTCCCACTACCTTCTGGCCTCCCACTACTTGTCACCCTCTGCTCTTTTCCTGACCTCCCGCTACCTCTTGGCCTCCACATTTTTTCTGGCCTCCCACTACTTCTCAGCCTCCCAGTACTGATTGGCCTCAACATTTTTCCAGCCTCCCACTAGTTTTGGCCTCCCACTAACTTCCAGCTTCAACTTTATTTCTGGCCTCCCACTACATTTCAGTCTCCAGCTACTGCTTGGCTTCCCATTTCCTTTTAGCCTCCACTTTATTTCCAGCCTCTCACTTCCTTTTAGCCTTCCACTACTTTCCAGCCTCCTGCTGCTTTTGGACTCCACTTTTTTCCAGACTCCCACTACATTTCAGGCTCCTACTTCTTCTTGGCCTCCCACTACCTCTCAAACTCCCATAACCTTTTGGCCACCCTCTATCTCTTGGTCTCCCACTACCTTTCTTCCTCCACTTTATTTCACAGAATCCCAGAATGCTAGGGGTTGGAAGGGACCTCTGGAGATCACCTCATCCAACCCCCCTGCGTGAGCAGGCGCACCTAGAGCAGGGGGCACAGGACCGCGTCCAGGCGGGGTTTGAATGTCTCCAGGGAAGGAGACTCCACAGCCTCTCTGGGCAGCCTGGGCCACTGCTCTGTCACCCTCACAGGAAAGAAGTTTTCCTCATATTTAAGTGGAACTTCCTGTGTTCCAACTTGTGCCCGTTGCCCCTTGTCCTGTCATCGGGCACCCCTGAAGAGAGTCCAGTCCCATCCTCTTGACACACGCCTTTCAGATACTTACAAGCATTGATGAGATCCCCCCTCAGTCTTCTCTTCCCCAGGCTGAACAAGCCCAGGTCTCTCAGCCTTTCCTCATAAGGGAGATGCTCCAGTCCCCTGATCATCTTGGTAGCTCTCTGCTGGACTTGCTCAAGCAGCTCCCTGTCCTTCTTGAACTGGGGGGC
>VZTV01037800.1:173400-211353 GCA_013400875.1 Anhinga rufa
ATGATTGCAGAGCCCGAGCTGCTGTGCAGTTGGGAAAGCAGATCAATACACATTCAGCAGATCAGTCACTGTCTTGGGCAAGGGAATTCTAGCTGGAAAAACTCTCCTGCTTCTGTTGGGTCATTAGTAGGGCCCCCTATTCTAAATCAGGGCCTCCATTTGACAACAGTGCTCTACTTGATTAATGCTGATTAGCCCTGCTTTGCTTGGTACGTTGATTAAAAAGTAAGGTTAATTTCCCAGGTTTCCTTCCCAATCATATTCCCTAATTTCTTTTGGCACCTCCACAGCCTCTTAATTCTTCAGTCCTCCAAGAAGCTCATCAGGCAAGGACAATGCTGAGGCACTAACAATCAGAGGTCAGGTATGAATTATATCCAAGGGATGCTCTCTCTTATGCTATGTTACTCTATATGGTAGACTGGCTAGTGGTGTCTTCACCTTAAAATGTTGCTTGTGGACAATTTCAAGATAAAAACACATCATCACTCAAGATTTCCCTACATACCAGCAGAGCTTACCACCTTCCAGAAGCAGCTTCCTTATTCCCAACAACTGTAGAAGCAAAGAGACCTGTATTGCCTCTTCTCCAAATTATCAGTTGAATTGCCGTAGGAATGGCTTTATGGGTTTAGGCCAATGGCCCACCCAGCTTGTTCAGTGGCTGTAGCACATGCATGAAAATCAATGGAAGCAGAGCATATACAAAGTCACCTTGACCTAGTCTGCCCAGCTTTGGTGATCTGTGGTTCAAGGGTCCTTATCAGCTGGAAGCCATACTCAGCTCACAGGGTTTAACATCCACCAACACTTTGTCAAATGCCTCCCTGAGCTCATGCCAGCCTCCACAACACCCTGTGGCAACAGAATGGGCAGTGCAATTACACCTCATGTGAAAAAGTACTTGCTGGTGTCTGTATGAAATCTACTGCTTGCTTGCTTTCAGAAACACCTAGTTATGAGGAAAAGACAGCAATCCTTCCCTTCCAGCTCTGTACTGTCCATGTTATGATAGGTCTCTGTTGTTGCCCCTTTAGGCGCCTCTTGTTCTAGCCAGGGAGTCCTACCTTCATACAGAAACAATTTTGCAGCTTATTGAAGTTGTTTCAATAAAACAACCAGGGCTCAGGAAAACAAAGATCCCGTTACTGCCTCTGTTTCACAGTAAGAAAGTGGAAATTCAGAATATCTTTAAAACACAATGAAGTAAATAACAATTTGGCACCAAGCAATGAGTTAATCTGACATCTGAATATTCACTGCTATTAAATAAGATGAAGACTTGCCTCCTTCAGCTCTTATGTAAATAGAACTCATCTGCGATGCAGATTTTATTAATTAACTGGCAAATCGAGAAAACCCCAATAGGCTGTAATTGAACTTCACGTTGATGATAGATGAGGAGACACTTACAGGCCATCCGCTGTGTCTGCACAGTCACTCCTGGAGCTGCTGCTATCCCCGCCCATCCTCACAGCAAAGAGGCTGCCCCATCCTGAGCAAAATCAAGAAGAACTGAGGGGCAGACACCCAGAGCTGACAAGATACCTGGCACATTTACCTCCTGAAGCACCTTCTGGCTGGTCACACTGCTCTGCAGGGCATCGCCTGTCTGCAGCTCCCAGACTCTTGCAGGAAGCAGGCACTAGCTGCTGAACCTTTAACAGAAGTGAGGATGCTCATAGCTTTGAGGGAACTTTCTCCCTAATCACCTCTAACATGGAGAGGGAACACTCATTAGCACCATGGAGAGCTGGGCGGCTCAGATGTGCCTGGGTGTCCCAGGTAACCTCAGAAATGTTAGATTTACAGATGCCTGGGGAGGGTATACCCTGGTGATGAACTACCCCATAGAAACACACCCAAAACCAAGACCTAAGGCAAAGCACAGACTGGTCTGATTTATCTGGATCCCAGCAGTGACTCCCTGCTGGACAACACAGACAATGACAGGGCAGCCCATCCCAGGAGAAGGCAGGCCTATGTGCTGTGGCAGCGCCGTGCTGCCCTTCTCCAGCAAGGCAACATGCAACAGAGCCCAGCGGGAAGGAGATTAAGGCATTATTGATGTAGGGGGGGAAGGGATGAATGAAACAACCCCCTGCATGAGTGCTTTGCAGTTCTTGGTGGGGAACTAATTTTGCTTTTATTTTTCTAGAGAAACAGCGAGGCGGCAGTGAGGCACCCACCCTCGGAGCTGCTGAAGCCTGGGCTCATCTCGGCATGGGAAGGGGAAGTGGCATTTGAAACACTGAGATGTGAGAAGAGTTTCATTATTGCTCTGGATGGCCCCTTCGTTAGAGGAAAACATGGTATTTAATGAAGGGGAAAGAAAACAGGAGCTCCCTGCTGTGTCCAGAAAGGCATCTCTTTTCAGCTTTGCTTCATTCCCCTTATTTATGGGAGGGAGGGAGGGAGGCTGGACCTATCCATCCCTGTAGCACCACATCCCTGGGTCTCATGAGGGGTGCCCCAAGGCCACCCCAAACCAAGATCTCCCTGCAGACAGCAATCCATGAACACAGTCCCTGATGGACTCCCCAGCTTTGGGGTACCACCTTGTGCCCACACTCAGGTGGTGAGAGGCAACCACACACACCCCAGGTGCCACACACCCAGCAATTCAGTGCCGTTCCCTTGTTATCAAGGACAAACTGAAGCATAGGAGTTGTGTTATCCACACTTGGCATCAAGTCTGAAGACCATGTTTGATTAAAGGGCACAGGAAACACTCTCCCCATGGCTTCCTTGCAAAGTGCCCTCAGATTACCAGGGAAGGGCTTGGTTTCTCATGACTGTTTAACAAACCCAACATGGGATTCACACATCAGGCTAATTCTTCCCAGCTGGCACCAATTATTTGCCAAGGTAGATTTGCTCCCTCAGTTATACCCTACAAAGTTTTCAGCATGGAAAGGCAGAATCTCTTTTCTTTCCCTTCCTCCTCTCCTAGTAATTAGGGGTTTTTTTAGCAACATGTCAACAGACTTCAGGAGTAGAACCAGCTCACATTCCCTTTGCTGGGACAACTCTAGCTCTGCTAGGAATTCAGATGAAAGGAAACTTGCTTTCATCCCAGCATAAGCAGGCAAGAAGTAGAGCATGAACAGAGAGAAGACAAGCAGAGAAGAAAGCACTATGATTTTATTCTGGGTCCCTGCACCTAAAGCTGTCCTTAATCAACACTCATGACTCATAGCCATTTCTTTCACTGGGAGCTCCAGACAGGGTAATTTAGTTTCAGAGACTCACAGACACATTGGCTGGAAGGGACCTCTGGATATCTCCACTCCAACCACTAATAATTTGCTCCCAGGATCTGCTCAGGATCCCTTGTGACTTGTCCTGTTCCCAAAGTGAGAGGCTTTGAAAGTGTCCTGAGGTGAGAGAGCACCCTGCAGTGGAGAACATGTTGGAGGAGGAAGAGTAGTTTCAATGGTTACTTGCTGTCTTTGCTGCTCTGAAAAACTCCCCAGCCCACCTTCACTAAGCCAGCTGTACAAGGAGTTGAACTCTGGGACCTGCGCAGGCCAGGGTTTGTAGAAAACAGCCGGAGGACGGGCTCCACAGGAGACTGAGTAAAACAGAAGGACAGGGGATGCTGCTTGCAGAAAGTAGTGAGGTTGAAGATAAGGTCAGGAGCTGAAGAGGGGCTGTGTGTGTGAAGGGTGGATAACCACAGACTCAGACCACCAAACCCAGCCATCGTACGACTGTAATCATTTTTTCCTGCTTGATTCTTAGCTGCAGTCAGAAGCTGGACTGAAGTTTGTCAGGAGACAGGATCTGAATCTGCTGTGAGAGCCTTTGCCTGTTCTGGCTACTTCACCCCGAGAGCCAAGTGCCTTCATCCTGGGCCTTCATGCATTATTTACAGTTCTGCAGAGACCACAGCCCCTTCTCAACCCCATTGCTAGGACTTTCCAGTGACTTCCAAGTGAAGAAGCAAGTTTCCTATAAATGACATTTCCAGCAAACATCTCTGCTAATTAAAGATTATGAAATGAATTTACCATTGCTTCAATTAAAATCCATTCACAGCTAATACCTTCCTCTTTTCCAACGTTATTTATTTATTGAGGGTGGGGAAGGAAGGAACCATACTCGGAGTCTCCAGAAGTTCTCTGGATTTGGAACAGACTCAGCTCTGCCTCGTTACATGGAATAGGTCCCTGGAGAATGCAGGCTGATTGCAATCTAATTTATGGCATTCATCAACATATGAATTAATGCTGGGGTCTCAGATATGAGATCTCTCTATTTCCCCCTCCCTTCTCACACAGGCTTGGTAGCTTGGCTCCACTGCCACACTTCCTTCTCTCCCAGTACTGCTTCTTTCCTTCATTAAAGAAACAGCCTTGTTTTCATTTAAGAAAGCTTGTTTATGGTGAACAAACGGGGCATCTCACCTGGCTTTATGTGAATTAAAGTTAACTGAAACCAAGGAGGATCTAGTCCCTGTTTTGAATAAGTTTGGGATCTGGTTCTCAGCTGCTGTGTGCCTCAGCTTCCCCATCTGTGGGATGGTGTTCCAGCTTCCCTCTGAAAGCCGCAGGGAGAATAAAAATAAACTTGTGCTTTGGAGCCCCACAGGGAAGTTTGCAGAGGGCTTTTATGTGTTTTAGTATTGCTCCTGTGTATTGTTCTTGGCTTTGACCTTGGACTGAGCTGGACAAAAGAATAACCAAACAAAGCCACTTATATTTCAGGTGCATGCTGCACACTTGTTAAAGAAAGCCTAAAACTGCAGTCTTCTGGTAGCAGCCATTAACCCATATGGTGACTGGAAGCCCGGGAACTGTTGACAAGGTTATAAATCAGCAGCAGCGGTGGGTGAAGGGCTGCTTGTCTGCTCTCTGCCTAGAGGCTGGCACGGGCGAAACACGACAGCAAAACAAATCTAAGGCCAGAAAGTCGGTGTGCAGCATGCCTTGGGGCAGGGAAGACAGGTCTGGAAATGGGATGAGATGAGTAGAAGAGCCGAGTACGTTCAGCTATTTGAAGGAGAGACTTCTGCTTCATTGACATGAGGCAGCAATAGTTGCATAGGGTAACAATGAAGACAGGTATAGTCTAGGATGGGAACTACAGGCCTATGGTGTCTGACTGCTAGGGTCAGGCTTCCTTTCCTTGGGACACAGCCAGAATTGGTTCTGAGACAGAAATCTCAGTGTCTGTGCTCTCTCACTGGTCAGATCCCAGTGTTGCCTTCAGCAGGGGCCTGTTCTGGAAAAAAGGTCCATGTGCAATTTCATTGAAGCTCAGCACCACCATGGACGGAGGGGCTGCTGCTCCCTCTCCGACCTTTTCTTCCTGAATTGTCTAAATGTGCATGGACTTAGTGGATGTGGGTTAGTTTTTTTCTCTTCTCTCTCTTAAAAGAAATAAAGTGTGTAAGGTCATTTTACACTAATCTATAGAGTGCTCTGTCCACCAAAAACATCAAAGAGTGCTCCAGGGAAGAAGGGAGTAGGCAGCTCTCTTGTGCTTGATGGGACATAGCAAGTTGTGGGCTCTGACCGCAGTGAAGAAGCCTCGAGCTGGATTCACTAGGAAAAGCTACCACCCAACATTGATGGACAAGAACTGACTGCATAGCTCCTCACTGATGAGAGACCTCCTTCATCTGTGGAACAGCAGGTTCAACCAGGAGAACATGCAATGCAATCAACATTTTGAAAGCCAAGTGCTTTGGTGAGCTCTGGACTATTTCATGTAACATTAATGGACATTTAATACCTTCATAGTAGTAAAGTGCAGGAGTCAAAGGACTATGTCTCTGTGTGGTTAACAGCCTATGCAACAAAATCATGCCCCGCTCATTATGAATTTCATCTTTAGTCTTAATTCAGCCTTCTCCTGGGGTTTCAACTCCTAGAAGGGAACATTCCTCTGGCTGAATTTCTCTTTGGTAGCATCAAGCAAGCAGTTTGGAAAATACAACATGCAGTACTTCCATCACAAAATAAAAAGATGGAAGGAGTGCAATCACACCTCTGGCCGCAGGTGGGTTAAAAGTGGCTTCCATACTTGTTAGTACATATTTTTTACTTTTGCTGGTTCTGCTCCTGAGTTTATCCTATCCCAGAGTAATCAAGTGTTTCGCTGCCACTGCCAATCACAACTCTCTGCTGCTGACAAGAGAAGCGTTGCCGCTAGAGGTGGAACACCACGGGGTGCTCGAGGCAATGTCCCTGCTGAGATGCAGCAGAGCTCAGTCAAGGCTGGAGCTTCTTCATGCTCCTGTCACTCAGACCGGGGCTGCTGCAGTTCATGAGGAGTTAGCTGATCCTGCCTGACCCGAATGGGGAAATAGGGTGCTATCATCCAATTTCACCCTTCAGTCCAGAAGGGTTGTGCCCACATCTTTTCTCCATTCCAGCACCCATGTACCTATAGCAGCTAAATGTTTTCATCCATGATCCACTTTTTGCTTTAGAGCACAAGAAAGGGAGCTCCTTTAATGTGAGCATGCCTGGCATGGCAGGGCCAGCCAGGTCATGGCCCCAGGGGTTGGTTTCCCACCTGTGAGTACCGGAGCAGTCTGCAGGCACAGGTACAACCCAAGCAGGCAACAACACATGGATCAGGCATGCAACGCACTGTGTGATGCTTTGCTGAAAGGGTGCCTGGGAAACAAGCAGGTAAGGGTTATGAAAGGTGGTGGGGAAAGGGCACGGCTGGAGCACGATCTGCAATGCAGAAGAGAGCACTGCATCGCCTCTCGGATGCAGTGGCAGATTAATCAGGAGTCACAGAGTGTATTTGTAACCTGCCTGGCAACCCAGCTGCATTTCACACGCTCAACCCTGCTCAGCTTTCTTCCTCCACACCTGAAATACCAGCATGACTTTACAGTTCCCATGTTAGAAACAGGTCCTGCTCTGGGAGGAGAAAACACAGGAGCAAAGACTTTGCAAGGGACAGACAGCAGAGCTACACACTCCTATGTGTGCATCTGTAGGGGAATGAGAACCTTGGGTAGGCCTGTTGGGGCAGTTGGTGGGGCTGTGGAGGAGGTCTCTATTTCTGTACCTCTAGCTGTGATGGGGGAAGTATTTCGGGGAAGCAGGTAAGTTTTCCTATTTGCCTTGCTAAATTTCTGCATCTCTATCTTACCTGCTACCATTGTTGACATTTAAAGTTTCCTCCTGGAGCCCACGTATTAGCAGGTAGATGGACATATCAGTCTGCCCTTTCAAACTCTCTGAAGACTCAAACAGGGTTTGTATCCATGCAGTTTCTGCTGCATTTTTCTTGAAAGAAACAGCTGGTGACTTTTTTATTTTAGCTGTACTTACCCAACTTAGACAGCAGAGAAGAGAGAAAATGTAGCGACTGCCAGCTTCTCCCTCCAGATCCCTTTGAGAGGCTTTGGGAGGTATTGGATGCCAACAGCCTGGGTCACCTTCTCACTGAATTTCAGGATAGTGAAGCTGTGAGTGGAGAGGAACATCGAAAAAACAGTACTTTTCCACCTGTTATGGGCCTTCTTGTACTGTTTGGCCCATATGTATCAGATTTACCCATAGATAAGCCCTACAAATAATTTTCAGCTATTTTTACCTGTTCTGTGGCCAAGCAGTGCTTTCTAGGGATGGAAAGAGAACACATAATTCACTCTTCCCACCTCACTTCCACTGCAATTAGTCCTGTTTGCCTGGGCTTGTTTACTTGGGAAATGTCCCCTTTCACAAAGCAAGCTTTTCATCCTGGATATTTTTGTGCATGCCTTCAGCCTCTCAAATCCATTGACATTTTTTAAGGTAGGGAAGTGAAGTAGAATAAGCCAAGCCATCCGTGAGATGGTGCCACATGCAGAGCTAAACTTTGTTTACCAGAGACAGCAGATAGGGAAGAGTCTTCCTAGGCATTGCACTTAATATGGCATACTCTTGATGACATTTATTATTATAATCTGGACTTCTTCAGCTTTGGGAGCATGTATAATACAGCATTAAAAAAACCCATATTTTTTAAAAGGTGTTTTTATATATAGATAAAGATAGCTTGTTCTGATTCATGTGCTAAAAACTGCTGCTGTTCTTTGTTTTTTTCAAGCAGAAATCGCTGGGCAAGAGGAATGCCAGGAATGGAAATCCAGGATAAGCCTATATTTCACCACTTCCTGTCATGCAAGAAGGTTGCCGACAAAACTTTAGAACAGGTCTTGAATTTGCTTTGAAATGAAGTTGCTGCTCCAGGGCGTAGTGCAGCAGCCATGCACAGGGAGGGAGGGCAGGGAGGCAGGGAAGAGCATCTGATCCATCCAGGGATGAATGAAGCTCAGCATGCTTCATCTGTGCGAAGGCTGCAGAGACTGGGACATGAGCTGTTCAGACCCCATGAGCTAGCATCTGGATATGAATGTGGACGTCACCCTGCACAGCTAAAATCTGAGTGTTTTGAAGAAGTCCTGTGAAGACCATTTTACCATGTGCCAAATGAGGGCATAAATCTCTGTGCTTCATTCTGCTGAAGAGGTGCAGTGGCATCTTTGATGGGGATCAAGGTATGGTGTCAGCAGCCAGCGCAGAAGAGAGACACAAAAAAGCCTTAGGACTGAAAGATGACCCTTGGGCAGATGAATTTTGTGCTCAAAAGTACAGATGGACATATTGCTACTGGAGCCGCACCTCGTGATTATATTCTCAGCCAACTTCTGGATAGCTCTCAGCCAGGGCAAGAAACAAAGCCTTCCTATGCCACGACACACTTCACAGCAATGAACTCCTACACTGCTCTCCACCCCTACAGCTCAGTTTGCACCTGACAGTTGTTGCCACATCCACAGCCTGTTGCCTCCATATCCCTTATGTGCTGCAAAGGAGGCCACACAGCCGGTAGCAGAGCTGGGAGCAGGGGCAGATCTCCAGCCATGGAGTAGCACCTGGGCTGTAGGACAACCTCAGGCTTCACATTCTGTAGAAACCTTAGGATCTGGTCCCAGTCACAGAAAAGAAACGAGACTGTCTGCTCAAGGCATTACTTGCATTGTGTCAGAGTTGTTTTTTCAGCTCTGCATGGACACCAGCATTATCAAAGGCATGTCCCAGTAGTCAGTTTGATCCTGCCTGTATGGAAATAAAACACCAGTGCTCTGACTGAACTTACATAGAGAGTAAGCCATAAAATAAAAATACTAAGGAAACAGCTGAAACAAATACTCAACATCCATCATGAGGGACAAGATCTTTCTTGACCCACTAAAATATTATTTGTTCTTGTTCCCAGGGGCCAAAACACAGCTCTTCTGCATGAGATGTGTGTGTCATTGGATATGCGTGTATACCTAAATTTAATTTGTCCAATTGCATTAGGACAAGCAGCTAATTCTGAAATTCATTTTGCTCCCATAATCAACCCCTCTGCCAAATGGCATTTGGGTGGAATTGTGGAGATTGTGATTTTTATTTAAAGTGATTTATCAAAATGATTAGCAATGTTCCCTAAGTGGAATCCATGGAAATCCTTTTAATCTTCCCCCCATCACAGCAAATGCAAACATTTTTTTAGTAACAGAGAGTTTGAAATATAAGGTTATTAAAATCCACACTTTTATATGTCTCCGTGCTTTCTTCCTCTGTAATGGGATGGAAACCGTAATTGTGGAAATAAAGCCTCCCGTTCAGACAAGAGATGCAGAGGGTGTATGATAAACAATTAAGCATCTATTTAGTCACTTTGACTCGATATGGGTGTTAATGAAAATGAAAGAGGCCAACTTTACTTTCACTGCAGGGAAATGCGAAATGTGGAGGGTTTGGGGGTTTTTTGGTATTATCCTGAGCCCCTTTAATGAATTCAGCTCCTGCATCAGACCTCAGAGCTCCCCAAGCACTTTTCCAGCCTTTTCCCAGAAGTGCTCATTGGGGATCTAAGAAACAGAGGGGGGCTGCCCTCCCTCCTGCTGGAGCGAGGTCCAGGCTGCTGTCACCAGCTGTCCCCAGGCAAGCAGAGAGCTGCCAGCTGATGGTTTGCTTCATCCTCCAACATGCTGATTCACAGCCATGCATTTCCCAGAGAACTGAGTGTGAGGCGTGGGAGACCAGACGGTGCTGTGCCAGCTGTGCCACAAGCCCCTGGTGATGGAGAGCACAACGGGGACCACCAGCATCCATGCTGCCGAGCTGCCAGGCAGTCCAGATGGGCTCTGCGAGGGGGTCTCTGTGAGTCCCAGCTTCTAGGGGTGCCCAAAGGCAGCGAACCCCTGACAGTCCCAGCTCAGCAAGGTACACAGGCTCAGAAATGGCCGAGCAACACAACTCCTTTGGCCAGCACTTCTGAAGCAGTGGGGAGGGGAAGGAGTCAGCCAGGTCTCAGTATGCTCTCCCTTTGTTTTTAAATGAGTAAAAAACAGTTGGCTGATGGTACAGCAGGCAGGAAAGGGCTGCTGTCATCCTGGTTTTATAGGTGGGGAGGCAGTCTTCCACCTGCAACCCTGTTCAGGCATTCATTCGGACAGTCCTCACCGCCTATGAATTCCTCTGTTTGGGCTGTTTTGACCCATATCACACAGAGCAGAGCCCCTGACCCAGCTCCCCATGGACTTTAACCCAGGTCTGATTAAAGCACTTGAAGGTGGTGAGGTCCTTAAACCTCCAGAGCCAGAGCATCCCCCTTTGCCCTCTACTCCTCTGATTAATCCCTGTCCCCCGCACAAACACCTTTGCAAATACTTTGCCCCAAATCCCTCAGCTCCATCCCTTCCCAGGAATAAAGGGACACAGCATGGTGGGAGCCCACCTGGAATGGTTGAAGCCAGAGCCCCCAGGGTAGCACAGCCAGCCACAGGGATGGCTCAGCCCAGACCACTTTCCCTTTCCCTCTGGTTAATACACTGATGCCATGGCAACTGCTAACACCAAACAGCTGCGGTGAAAATACAGCTTCAGAGCAGCTTCAGTCCCCAAGAACCGGTGGGCACATCCTGGGGGTTATCCTCTCCTCCTGGGGACCTCAGCCAAAGATGTGCCTCCAGAGCGGGGCAAAGCCAGACTCCACTGTGGCACCCCTGCATGGAGCCCAAAGTTCACCTTAAAGAGTTTCTTTAAAAAATATCATCTTGCCACATTGTCACTCTTGGGAAGATAAAATCTAGTGTGGCAGGGCTCAGAGTCTGAGAGGAGAGCCGTTTGCCCTTAGCTCCTGACTCCTGCCCTGGTCCTCAGAGCATCCCCACAGCTTCATGCTCCAGAGGCAGAGGGGCAGCTATGACTCCACGCATCATGAAGCTGGGGCAGGGGGACATCAGGACATGTCCCATTGCAGGACATGTCTCTCACAGCTGCCCATCACCTACCAGATGTGTTTCTGTAACCAGTTACAGCTCTGCCACACTTGTGAAAAGAAATTTTAGGAGACTGTAATATGGTCCTGGGGGACAGACGTCACTGTGACCTTGTCCATGCACACTCCAAGGGGGGAAGAAAAGCTTTTTCCTCCACATTTGCTTTCCTCCTGGGCTGTCCATCACCTACCTGAGCCCTGGTGATTTTATTGTAAGGGAGAGACGTTGCCATTTTATTCTATACACGTCCAACCCCCAAGCAGCTGGCAGGATTGATGCTGGCTGGCAACACACATACACAAAAAGTTAATCTTTTGCTATTTTTTCTCAGAAGCTCTGTTTGGCTTCATTCAGGCCTAATGTGGTGATTTCCTTGCCCTCATGACAGCTATTTCTTACATGGGGAAGCTGCACAAAGAAGTCGATGTGAAAAATGGAGCTGTGATTTATTTTTACCTCCAAATATAGAAAGACAATTTCCCCCTCTCTAAGATTTCCTCCTCTTTAAATAAGTCCCAGTGCCTTTAAACCAAGTCAGCACCCCAGTGAAATCCCATTGACAAGGTGGATGAGGAGATGTGTTTGTAGGGAGCCCGGACCAGTTTAAACCCATCATCAAGATGACCAGGGACAGGCTGGCACTCACCAGTTTACACAGACAGCTAACAAGGGTGGGGAGATGTCAAGGGAGCTCAGCCCCAAATCCTCTGGGCTTTCTGCAAATCAGGCATCCTGCTGATGGCAAAACTTCGCTGGGTGGAGGCTGGGCAGGGGGGGAGCAGGGCTGGGGGGAGCATCACTCCCCTGGGATGCTGGCTGTGGGATTGATGATGTCCACTCTCCTCCCGGCAGCTCCCACAATTCAGTTTCTCTCTGCCAGTGGCGCAGCTCCCAGGCAAAGGCTGCACTCGACACTCACAACTGGGCTGGAGCTGGGGGCTCATCCCCAAGGGGATGCCAGACCTGTCCCCAGCGCTGCCTGAGCCCCGGCTGCCCCTGGGACACACCAGCTGTGCCCCTGTGCACACGCGTGTACCCACACACACCCACATGCATGCTCCGGCTGCTCTCCACCTTCCCTTCCACCTCTCTGGGAAGATCCAGCAGCCGGATCAAGGCACGTCTTTTGGCATCGAAAGGATTAAATCCCTGGGGAGCAGCGGCAGAGGCTGAATCTACGCTCCCACCAGGCATCACCGGCTTCACAGCACGCTTGGGAGTTGTGGAGCTGACCTCTCAGCGGCTAATCCCCCTCGCTGCTGGCAGCCGGGGTGGCTGGGAAGAGCAAGCGGGGCTGTAGGGTGAAGGGACGGGAGGGGAAGAGGACAGGGAGGAGTGTACACACGCACACGCACGCATGCACACACACCCCGCAGATGGCAGGCAGCGGCACCGGATCAGTTGCTGTTTGCGGGGAGGTCTGTAGGGAACCAAGCGCTGAATAAAACAAGCTGGAGCATCAGGCAAGCAGATCTGTTCTCTTGCGAAAGTCCTTAAGGTAAAACCCAAGAGCAGCTGCTCCTCATCTCGGCTGCCCTTCGGAGACTGGGCGCTGGGCTCACTGCTGTCGTGGTTGTCATCTCTGACTATGATTTTGTTTTTAAAGGAATCGATCAGGAGATGCCGGGAAAAGAAGTTGCTGAAAGCCAGGCTGGCACGGCCAAGAGCTGCGTGCTGCCGGCTCGGTCACACACTGGGAGCAGCTGAACTTTGTGGGTTTTGAATACACATTTCTCCTCTGTGGACGCTTCGGGCAGCATTACAGGGAGAGTCACGGCACGGCACCGCACACCCTGAGCCTGCTGTTACCCTGACCGAGCCTGGGGGACAGCAAAGGGGCGATTTCTGTCTCTCCAAGGACCATCACCTGTGAAAAGAAGCTGGAGAAGGGCAATTTATCTTTCTTTTCCAGATGACTGAAAATACCGACAAGATCCTGTCTCTCCAATTTTCATCAGTGAGTAGCACCAGGGAGAGACGGCTGAGGAACAAAAATGGTATTGGTCAAAATCATCCTAGCACCTACTTTTTCCCAAGGAACTTCATGCCTGTAGGGGTTTGCTGCGGGCATTTCCAGGAGTGAGGACGACGGACCACAGATGCATCCCTACCGAATCATGTAAGAATTTGCAAATGAAAAACCTACCCCAACAAGACCTTCTCTGCCCCATTTGCAGCCCGTGGTTTGGTGTAAGCACAGCAATTCTCGCCTCTTTCTCTCTCTTTTAAATCTCTTGGGCTTGGAGATCTCTTTCCTCATTGCAATTATGATTATTTGCAACATCAGTGCCATCAAAGATTGGAGCACTTTCCTCTCCCAGATCCTCCCCAGTGTTAATAAAACTCTGAACTTGGTACAGCAAGTGGAAGCCACCACCAGCTCGGTGGTAAGTGTCCTCCAGGACCCCGAGCAGGACAGCTACCTGTCCAACAGCCAGTCCATGAACTCCAGCAACTTCACGGCTGGCCTGGACCACTTGTTCCAGTACTCATACTCGGACAATGACCAGCTTTACAAAGAGTACAAACCGCCTCCTCGAGACACCATTCCTCTGCCCAAAGCTGTCCTCTACCTTCTCATGGCAGCCTTGGTGGTGGTAGCAGTGGCTTACGCCATCGTCGGGCACCTCATCAAGGACCTCGTTCATGACTTTATAGGTGAGTCCAGGCATTACGCGTTGTGTGCATGTGGTCAAAAAGAGCCTGGTGCAAAGCCTGGGGATGCTGGCTGGTGTCTTTCCTTTGATTGGGTGGGGTTTAGACCAAGCCCTGACCCTTTCACATTTACAAGACTGTGAGTTTATCTGATGTGCTGGGTACTCCAAACTGAGCTCTATGTTGATCAGCTCTCCAGAGAAAATCCTTAGGTGTAGCCCCTTTCCTAAAGAAATGAGTCTTGTGTGTGTGCGTGTGTGTATAAATGTGTATGTGCATACATCTGTGCTGCCAAACAATTGCAAAATCCATTGGCTAGTTTCAACTGAGCTTGGATTAGAGGTCTCCAGAATGAAAAGTTTCATGACAACAGATACCTGAGCGCAGGATAACAATGCACTAGTGCTTTGTGAAAGAAAAGCTTAACCCCTTATCAGACACCAGTGAATCCATAAACTCCTAGGAAATACAGTTCAGCAGTCTGGCTCCCTTGTACAGCACCTAGCATAACCATCGTAGCCTCTGAGGCTGCTGCAACAAATCTATAAGATGATAGTCCAAAATGTGCACATTTTTAATGAGAATTGGCTTTCAGGCTCTTTCATTACATCCTGTTGCTGATGAATGAGGTCCCTCATCACTGGGGACGAGAGCGCAAACACTCCTGGCTGCGGCCGCCATGGGCAGGCAGAAGTACAGACTGCTTACGGCAAGCCCTCAGCAGTACTCTCACTGTTTGCCCCATAATTTGTAAGGCTGATGGTGCTGGGGAGTGCAAATGTGCCTAATTCCCTTCTGAATCCCCAGTACTTTTGGCCCCAATACCCTAGCAGCCAGCTCACCACGTCCTTTTGGGGGACAGAGCCCTGCTGCAGGGAGCTGGTGGCAGTTTTCCAGCTCAGATGCAGGGCCAGGAGGAATCCACAGAGGGATTTAAGCTCCTGGCTCCTGCAGATACTCCCGCCAGCAAAAGTTCTGAGGAGCAATGTCATCTGCAGGGGAGTGGGGCTGAAATCCCTTTGCACACCCCTTGCTCCAAACCTGCCCCCACAGCCACAAATGAAGACCTGCAGACTCTGTCTCTGCAGCAGGAGGGAGATCACACTCATCTGGAGCAAAATCCACATGTTCGTTCACTATTGCCCCTTATTTCCCTGCTCCTGGGATGAAACTCCAACCAGTGCCTGCAGGGCAGGCAGCACCCATGGCTTGCTGATGGGAGGGCAAGCCAAGACCCTTGGGCAGGGGACCCCAACCTGGCAGGAGCTGGCAGATCTAGGACACAGGTATTTGGGGAGGAGGTATTTGGGACAAGAAGGGTCAAACCTCCTGGCAGGGAGCAGTGCTCGGGATCTCACATGAGGCTCAGCCAGGAAAACGGCAGGGAGCTTCTGCTGAGGAGTCTTTCTTGACCCCAGCTGGAAGGGAACAGATACTGTCTTAAAGTGTTAAATATAACACTTAATCAGCAGCTTGCTGGGGCTATAATGTCTCCTGGCTCTGCCGCTCATCTGATTTAGCGTTGCCTTCCCAACAAAGGTAGGCAGCAGGGACAGCAACTAAAAATATATATGGTCCTGCCCTGAGATGCTCAAAAGACCAGGTCAGAGCAGGTCAGAAACCACCCCCCCGAGGCAGGAGCTGGTCCAGTCGCAGTGTCCCCACGGCACAGACACCCCTGCCCTGATTGCTGGGGTCCCTGATGCAGGAGAGCATGGATGTGGGTGCTCAAAACCACCCCTTGGGTGGATACTGCAAAGCAGGGCCAAAATCCACATAAATGTCGTGCCCCCCAGGCAGGAAGAAAGGCTGAAGCTGTGGTCAGAGGCACCTGTGCCCCTGCGATGCTATTTCCAGCTCAGAACCAATGCTCCCTGGTGACACTGGGCACCTTTTGCTTTTGCCTCTGCGTGGGACAGGGTCAACGGGGTGCCTCTTCCCTCACAAAGCCCTTTGCAAAGGGACTTCCACAGCCTTTCACAGCACTGTGGCTGGACAGGCACAGGGACAGCCCTGGGGTCTGCCTGCTTTCTGCCACTTCAGAAGAAGCCCTTTCCCAGCTGAACTCCGTCACTGAGGGCAGAGCATCCTCCCTGCCCCAGGTGGAGATGACATCTCTCTGAGTTAGGATCAGAAATCCAGATGTGAGCTTCTGCCCCATCCAGACAGAGAGGAGAAGGTATTTCCCAAACTCCTCAGTGCTGAAAGCTGCCTCCAGCTCGTCCTATTTACCACTCCAGGCCCATCTTCACATCATTTATACACTTAAAATGAGCCAGTCCTCAGAGAAGAGCAGATGAGACCATGTTTGTTAATGCTGCCAAGCAGCAGCCTTTAAAGAGAAGGTTTCATTTGAATGAGTTTGCATAAAATTACTTCAGGGACAGGACAGAGGGACAGAGGGATAGTAAATAAGAAGTTGGTCTATTAGCTGCCTTAACACAATGCCCGGATTTATATACTCGGCAGCAGCTCCAACCTCTGCTACCAGCATTTCTGCGCTAATCATATTTAGAAGGATACAGAGAGAAATGGAAATAAGATGCCAAAGGGTTGGAACCTGTTTCAGGGAGATTAAAGTGTGAATAGTTAATCACTACTTTAAACAGTCACTCAGAGACATCAAGGATGATTTTGACTCCTCAATAACAGCTTGTGGGACACGACTGGGGGAGTCAAAGCATCACCCAGCCCCGTGCATTCACGGGGACCGTGCTGGGCTTGGTTTGGGATGGCAGAGGGGCTCTCAGGATGCTGCTGAGCTCTTCCTGGCAGTGCCTTCCCCCTGTGAAATCCAAACATTTAAGACACCAACACCTCTCTTGCAGCCACTTCTTAAAAATTCAGTCAGAGCTGGTCCAGGCATCCCCAGGGGGAGGTGAATGCTGCTGCGATGCCCAGCGGGGTGGAAAGGAGAGGAAAATGGGAGGCTGCATCTGGGGAAAGGGAAAGACATATTGTCAGAGAAGGCAAAGGCAGAGTTCCCCTCCGGCCAGGGTGGGGATCCTGTCTGTCCTCATCCCCCAGAGCACCTGGATATGGATAAAAGGGCTCTGAAAGAGCCTGTGTTCAGCTCTTCCTGGAGAGACCTGGCCAAGGAAAGCCCAAAATACCTTAATTTCTCTCTAGGCCCTCCCCTGAGCCAATAAAGTCTCATGTCTGTGAATTTCCTAAAACTCATCAGGCGTCTCTGCTCCAGGATGGATGTGAGCCCCCAAGCTGGGAGGATGGCTCCTGTGTGAGCGCAGATCAGACCTGGCTACCGGTTAAGACAAATTGGGTCGAAACGTTTGGAAAGCAGCTTAACTCAGGAGTGCTGGAGAGCTGCCGGAGACGGCGCTGCGGTGAAGTGCTGGCTTGGCAAATGACAAGCCTGTCGCCAACGTACAAAGTGCCTAATTACTGCAATCCTTGGGAATGAGCCCGCCCTCCCTCCTCCGTCCCCAGCAGTTCACTGAATATCACCCCTATTTAAACACACAAAAAAGGGAGAAAAAAAAGGCGTGGGGGGGGCGGGAGGAAGTTTGAGTAGAAACAAAGTGGTTGGCATGGAGACTGCGGTGCGTGTGGTCCCCGAGAAAGCATCTCACTGCCTGCACGGGAACCACACGGGAAGGGTCCGTTGGTCTGTGTGGGAGCTGATGCTTTGTGGGGAGACCTTTGCTGGTGTCACCCAGTTCAGCCAAGGCCTCCTCTGTGTTGCTGATCTCTGGAGGAGACCTTGATGAAACTTCTCCTTCAGGAATGGGCCCATGGCAGATGCCCAGCTGGGGCAGGCTCGCCGACGCCAGCGGGACTGTGCTGGCTGATGGCTTCGGGACTGCTCAAAGCCCGGAGCGGGGGCTTTCTTTTCTTTGCCCTTTTGACCCACCAGCTGTATTTTTATTTTTCAGCCTTATCTCCACCCACCATATTTCATGCTTCTTTTAGGAAATCATCTCTTTGAACAAAGAAACTGTGCATGAATCTAGCATTGCTGAAAATAGCTGCTGGGTGATCCTGCAGGGACTCAGGATCCGCTTTTAATTGCTTCCACGCAGAACCGCAGGGCTCTTAGGATAATTCAGCCCATGGCAGGGATTGCAGATAGCATCTCAGGCCCATCAGAGAGGACTTACATCTTCTTTTCAGGTTCTGTTTTGAGGATGATTCATTTGCCTCCCAAAGTCATGGAAAAAGAAAACACCGTGTCAGGTTCCCTTCTGTTTCCCCACCTTGGTGCTAACCCACCTCTGATGCTAATCCCCCACCTCAGTTTCCCTTTTGGTGATTGCAGGTGTATTAGGGGTTCCTTAGCCGCTGTTTTAGGGGTGCTGATGTCTAGCTGTGGCTTTCACCAGGTTAATTCCCACTCTCAGCTACTGTAATAACAGACAGATGCCCCATCCCTGCATCTGCCCTGGCATTGCCACAGCTGCGGGCTGCATTTGTCAGCCGGACAAGAGGCCACAGTGGTCTGGCCCTGCAAAAAGCAGGCAGAGGTGGCCCCGCTCTAGGACAGCTGCTTTCACAGCCAAACCTTCAAAGCACAAAGCCTGAGCAGCGGGATAGGTCCCAGCACACACTGCCAGGGATTGACCAAGGCTGGCCTCGGGGATGTGCCGTCCCATAGCAGTGTATCCATTCCTGCCATTGCGTGGTCTGGCGATGGGCTGTGTCAGGTCCCTGGGGCAAGGACCATGCCTTTCTACTCCTGTGCAACTGCTGGTCTTCCTCAAGCTGAGACCAAGCACTGCTTCTCACCCTCTGGCTGTCTTTGCTCTGCCTCCATGGTGAACACTAAGGCTGGAGGATGTGGAGAGCAGCTATCCCAGCAGTATCCCTGCCTCCCACATACCACACCTGAGCCATCACCTCTCAGAGACCTGCTCTCCGGAGCAGTAACACTGCCCTATGGATGGGACTGGGATCAAATGCAGGCTTGGTCCAAGGTTATATTGGTGCAGAGAAGCTATTTTTAAGTGAATATTGTGATTAATTGAATAGCTTTTCTGTGTCACCCCTTTCCCCACCAGACCCTTCATGCCGCTGACAGCTCTGCAGAGGGACAGTGTCTTTACCTGTCCATTGGCAAAGCAGTGTGCTCATGCTGCTCAGGGTGCAGGACAGTTTTGACTCACACAGAAAGCTAACCTAAGAAATTTCTGCATAACAGGGGAGGAAGAACAGGCTCCAACAGCAAGTTGATTTAGAAAGATGTGAATCTGGGGGAAAAGGGGGACTTCTTGCTAACAAATTACTACTGCCAGAGGCAGACAGAAATTTTCCAGCAGAACAAGCCTGGGAGATATCTGCTGATTTTGCTAATGAATAAGCAGAGTCTGTCTTGCAAATGAGACAGATACTGTGTATTGCTGGTGTCCAGCTGTGACTGCTGCATCGTGTCAAACACATGAGAGATACCCTTGAACTCAGGTTTGTCGGGAATGCTTTGGCCAGAGCTGGTCCTGCCTTGCTGCAGAGTTCAAGGCGATTGCTGGGTCAGGACCTGTTCCAAACAAAGAGGTCTTCTGCTCCTGCTGCTAGGAAAAGGGCTTTTTTAGCAGCTGTTTTCACACCCAGCTCCATTTAAAGCAAATAAAACTAGAGCACGAGTTTGATTGTTCATCTAACATGTTTCCCCTTCCGTTGCTTGTTTCCATCTCTGCAGGGAGTGTGAATGTCTCACTCACTGGGTTGCATTTAAATTTCAGCCCCTTCTCCCACCTCCCTCTGCTCTTCTGTCAGGGACATCTGTTTTCCAGTGGCTGAAGTGCCTTGTGGACATCCTGTCACCAATGAATGTAAGGGACCTGGCCACCCCACTGGGATGAGACTGGGCATAGAGCATCCCTGTGCCCCTGTGCACACAGGCAGCAGGAGGCTGCTCCCTGCTGCCTGCACTGTAAGGGGTTTCCGAGTGAGGACCATCCCTCATGCTGCTGGTACGAGGAGGGGTAAAACACATTGTGAATCCTGGGAAGTCCCAAACAGTGTTTTTCTGCCCCAAGAAACACAGCATATCCCAAGGGTCCTGCTTGCAGAGATGCTGTCGAAGACTCAGGCAGAGCCAGGGAGGTGCAGGGGTACTTTGTGCCATGTCACTGTGCTATTCAGGGAGAGATGCTATTCTGCAGCTTCTGATTTACCCAGTTTACCCTATCTCCTCTCCCCAGCTGCTTTGGATCAATTGCTCCGTATCGATCTCACCCCATCTCAGCCCTGTCCACCTCGTCTTTCACCCTGCAAGACCTCAGCAGGTGCGCTGAATCTCAGCAGCACCTGGCGAGTAGGGAGAGGTGTCTCTGGGTTAGATGCTGCTCCCCCAGCCTGGCTGAGAATGTCACTTTGTCCTTCCCTTTTATCTAAGGCATTCGCATACATGCCCGTGTGCATGCCCTGATTTTGCAGCACGTGTTACAAGCTCCTTCCAGGGGCTGGGTAGGGGCAGGCAATGCTTTTCCTTACCTCCAAAGTGTGACTGTCCTGGGTCCAGGGGTGCCACTGCCCCAGGAGCACACTGTGGGACCCCTGCTTGCCCCAGGTCTGCTCTTGGGTGCCCCAGGTCCGTTGGGTGCCCTGGTTCAGCCCAACTTTACTTGCCTTGTGGCTGGAGACTGTGTGAACCTGAATGTGGACTTTTCTCCAAAAGAGGATTTCATTTTCCTCTCGGTGGCAATTGTGTCCATTTTCTGTTGCTCATACAGACCCCCTGCCAGATGTAAGGGACGAAGAGAGAAATACCTGTCATGATGTTAAAGGCTTAAGCTACCTTCAGTCAGTCACCCCTGTCCATTGGCTCCCAGCCCCTCACCACCCTCCATCACCTGATTACACCCCCCTGCAGGGTTCATCATCCGAGGTTTCTGACGCATGCTTGTGCATGACGTGTGTTTGTGCATCCCATCCCCTGCAAAGGTCCTTCCACATCAGAACAAGGTTTAATCACATCAGGACCAAAGATGTGCAGGTCCCCTCTCTCCTCCCCCTCGTCCCTCCCCAGACATCCCATGGGGGACCTGGGGGAACCCCAGTTTCTCACCTACAGGCTGAGCAAACTGGGTAGGAGCTGGAG
Organism: Anhinga rufa; assembly: GCA_013400875.1. NCBI lineage: Eukaryota > Metazoa > Chordata > Aves > Suliformes > Anhingidae > Anhinga > Anhinga rufa. Next base: position 194,400 of record VZTV01037800.1, read on the forward strand.
GGAGAAGCTGAGGAGGAGCATGCACAGCTGGGACAGAGCTGGCCGGCAGCGGCTGGCGGGGGAGACAAGGGCGCTGACATTTTTATGGTTGCTTCTCCAGGGTCCTGCTGGCAGGAGATCTTCCACCAGCTTCATGGGGCCTCACTCCCCAATTCTGCACATGGCAACATGCTGAAGTTACAGGCCATAAATGGCCACAAATAACATGTAATTGTGTAATTACTTCACTCCTTACTTACACAGTCAAATCATAAAGGCATCGCAGTAAATACCCTCTAATGACAGCCTAATTACATCTTCCTGCAGATTACTGGGTAATTAGATCCAGCAGGCTCCAGAAATAATTCCCAGGGAAGCAGCGGTTCGGATTAGCGTGTACAATCCAGCCTGCATTTACCCGGGAATTAGACTGCGGCAGCCTCACGCAAGCTGCCTTCCTCAGGCACCCCAGCCAGCCACGTCCCCTTTGGTGACGATGCACCCTTCTTCCCTGCTGGACCAGCCCCTGCTCCCACTGGAGTTTTACAGCTGACGTCAAGGAAAGCAAGCCGAGACCTTTAATAGTATTTGTAGGAGGCAATCTTGTTATTGCCTTCCGATCCTCCTCATGCCAAGCAGCTCTGCAGGCGCTGGTGTGAGCTTGGGAAGTCTTGGGGACAGGAGGGGGGGGTCCAGCAAGCGTGGACCCAGCCTGGGCTGTGGGATCAGGCCAGGAAGCAGCTGGTGGAGTGTTTGGCTTTGGTCTAAATCCAGTAAATCCAAGCAAAATGGAGGTTATAAAGGAAAAAGCAACTAAATGAGCCTCCTGAGCTTGGCTGATTTCCTCAGGGAAGGGTTGTGATGGGGAGCCCAAGCCCTGGTGTGGGCTGTGGACCATGCAACTGAAAGCTAAATGTCCTGGTTAGGACTCAGGGCATACCCAGGGCTCCCCAAAAGCCTTTGGATCACATCTTTGCTGATTTCCTCAATCTCTCTTGCCAGCACTGCAGTAGTTGTGGGGACCGTGGTGGCTCTCCTCCTGCCCTTCCCATTGCACAACCGGCAGACTCCTCTGGCATGGTGATGGAGGTGAACAAAAAGGGAAAACCAAGAAAAAAGTCACTTTCTGGACACACTACCTGCTCCCAGTGTGGTGGGAACTGTCTCCTCCTTGGAGCTTGCACCCACATCCAACCAGCCCATGCCAGGCAGTGGAGCACAACCCTCTCTGCTCCCTGTCCAGCATCACCCCAAAAGCCATGCCCCATGCCCTTGGGGATAGCGTGGCCAAATTGCTCCAGGCTAGAGAAGAAAGTCAAATATTGCATTTCAAAAATGACAAAACTTTTGTGTGTTCTTCAAAAAAGAAGGAAAATATTTGGGGCTTTCAAAAATGTGCACACACTGAGCACAGGGATGTCTATAGGTCTTTCCCATCTCTCCTCTTCACCACTGGTGACCTAAGAAATGAGGTCTTCCTCTCTCTTCACACCTGGGATCCCACCCTGGCATTTGCCATCATTCAGTCTCAGTTTTGCTGCGAAACTTTTTTCCTCAGCCTGTGAAAAATGCAACCTCTTGCTGTGATTGTGTTTCTCTGGCCCTGCTCTGCCAGGCAGCCTGCCTCCTCCAGCAAAGAGCTGCAACTGAAATCCTCTGTGGGGACAGAAAAGACCCTGAAATATCCTATGCTACAAAGAAAAGAAACATTATTTCTCAAGAGCAGCCCAGTGGCAAATAAGCAGAGTCCCTCAGAAACAGCTAAACCCAGCTGGTCCTTTTGTCTGCCTCCCGAAAGCTGTCTCCACTTTGTTTTGGGAGCAGGGCTGAAGCAGAGGGGTCCTGGTGCTCCACTGCCCACCACCACCGGGTCCTGCCTGGCCCCAGGGACTCCTGTCCCCTCTCCTGGGCTTCCCCAGCTTTGGTTTCCTCATTGCTGGTGCCTTCCCCATCATGGCTGGGCATGGCCTCTCACCACCCCAACAGCCAAAGTCAAATCACAGAAATAACAGATATTTGGGAAGCTGCAACACCTGCCTCCACTGAGCTGCAGCCCCTCATGCTGCAGGGGACATCTCGGTCCCACCACCATCCAGCAGCAACCACTGTATTTTGGAGGGGATTGGTCACCCCCAGGGTTGCAGGAGTGGCTGGATAAGCTCAGAGCCACATCCCGGTGCTCCCATGCCCTGCCAGAGCGCAGCCCTGAAGCAGCCCAAGGAGGGTTTGAAGCCCTGTTGTGGCTGTGATACACTCCCATGGCAGATAAGCCATGTCCCCAGCCATGCCTCCAGCCCTATTTGGGTGTCACACAGTCATTTAATTGTCCCCTCTGTTTCTGACAGCAAAATCCCGCTGTAAGAAATCCGTTGCTTTCCCATGCCAGAGAGACCAGATGCACACTTTGCTTCAGAGACATTTCATTTTAATTTGGGGGATTAGCAGGGTGATCTCATTTGCCTAAGCAGAAGGGCTTCAAGAAACCAGCAGCCTGAAAACCAGCCTGGAGCTGGGAAGAGCGGAGCTCCCAGTACTGGGGGAGAGGAGGGGGCAGGGGTGGAAGAGGCTCCTTCCTGGGGGTGAACAGCCAGAGCAAGGGGTAAGATGTATCAGGGGGCAGTGATTTCCCAGCCAGCTTTGACTCTGGGAACAGCTGGAGGTAACCAAGGGTTTGTTTTGTGCTTTTCCCTCCTCCAGACTGGATCTTCGGCCCCAGCCCCGATGACAACAGCAACAAGAGTGATGTCAACTGCATCAGCAACAGCGTCAATGAGATGAGTGAGATGCCTGAGGTGCCACGATGCCAGGACCACCATCCCCAGGACGTGGTCATTGCCATCGGAGAGACCTGCCACCTGCCACAGCAGACATGACCAGCGCAGTGGCCGGGACAGGCGGGATGGAGCAGCAGGATGGAGTGGAAGGATGGAGCAGCAGGATGGAGCGGAGGGATGGAGCAGCAGGATGGCACAGTGGGATGGTGCAGCAGCCACCTTGCAGGACCGGGTGGCAGGAGGAAGGGATAGGCAGAGCTGGCACCATGGCACAAAGCCCTCCTCACCCTGGTTTTGCCAACCTCTAAGGACCTTGTCAGCGTGGGCAGCATCACCCCTTCTCCCGGGCTCGTCAGTCCTGCCCTGATGTCTGCCCATGGGTTCATGACCTCCCTTTTTTCCCTGTGAATAGCAAAAAAAAAAAAAAAANAATGCAAAATACACCCACCAAACAAAGCTCACAGAAATGAGCCAGAGATGACCTGGGCAGTCCTTTGATGTGCAGCTGTCCTGAGTATGGGGTGATGGAAAGGGTGAAAGACGAGGAGGCTGTGTGATACATGGGGGTGTCTGTGTTTCTGGGGGCAGTCTCAGGATGCAGCAGGGAGCTGGGGCTGCAGCCAGGGGCTGCAGCAAGGCCTGAAAGGTCACAGAGGCCAAATCCAGCCATCACTCATCCCCTTAGTTTTGCAGCTCCAGCTCACAGCCCATTTCACTGGGTGCATCCTGCGAATGTGGGCAGAGGGGTGACAGTCCCAGGACCAGCCCAGGGCCACCTCCCCAAGGACCCTTCCTCCCCAGTGCCCAGGGCCAGGCCAGGGCCACCACCTCCCTACACCACCAGCTCTGGTTTAGCCCAGCATCCCTTGACCAGGAGCAGTCCTGTTGGGACCTGGCAAACCCCTGTTCTCTGAGGAAAGTGGCTGGAGGGGAGGGTAGGGACTCCAGCTCTTCATGGGGGAAAATAGCCCCTATATGGCTGCATCCCTCAGACTCATCCCAGCATGGCTGTCCCCCTCAGCACCCCCAAACTAGCTGCCACCACGAGGGGTGCTAGCTCTGTGCTAGGGTCAGCCACATGTGCTGGAGCGGGGAGACCTTCCTTGTCTCCCTGGGTGCCTTCCTCTTCCCTGCCAGGGCACTGCCACCCAAAACTGCCCTTCTCGCTTCTTGCCACTTCTCTCTGCCCAAAGGCATCCTTTCCCATTGCTAACTCCAGGCAGATCCTGTTCCCCCTTTTTAAGGGTCTCAGGGGAAGCCAGCAGCAGCCAAGGTGGGAGCAAGCTCCCAAACCAAGTGGGAAAAGGAGCATCCTGATTGTTTCATTGGTATATTTAGGCCAGCTCTTGCCCCGCTCAAGGTTTTAAACCAGGATCCATCATTTCTGTGTACAGCAGAGACCAGGACCAAGCTTATTCCTCATCCCAGTACCTCTTCCTTATGAAGATCCTTTTGATCTCAACATCTTCCCTGAACTTAAAAAAAAATGCTGTACTGATGGGCCAGACACCTGATCCTGGGAAAAGGCAAGTGGTCAGGACTTCTGCCTCTGCCTTTAGGGAAACGAGTCCTGCCTTTCCCAGCCTGAGGAACGCAGCACACCCCTAATAGCAGGGACCAGAGCATCATTTTCCCCTTCTGAAAGCAGTTTGGGAAAATGGATGTGGTTTCAACCTCCTGCTCTGATGGCTTTTAATAAGAGCCATTACCAGCGGTCCCACGCTGGGGCTTTGTCAGCTTTGCAGCAAGCAAAGGCAGTAGCAGTACCACAAGCCTCCCCCCAGTAATCAACCATTTCCAATCAGATGCGTCATTGCTGCCACCGTCATTTTTCTCCCATTTTTTTGGCCCTGGGTTTGTAACATGGCTGCTCTGGCAGCTGCCAGCCGGCTCCCGCACTGGGGCAGTCGAGGGGAGCCAGGCAGTGATGCCATGGCAGCATGGGGGGATGCTGGGTGGGTGATCCCAGGTCTGTCGGCCCCTGGGAGCAGGGCTGCAGTGCTGGTCTGTGGGCTGGAAAAACTGGGAAGGTCCAGATTCCTGGGGGACAGGAGACTGTATGGGTTGAGGGCGCTGGTTTCCTTGCTCTCCTGTTCTGTCAACTTCTAGAGGCTGGGTATCAGGGTCACCCAGGTGCCCCCAGCCACTGCTGTGGGGGGAAAGTGACCGGCACTGGCACCACTCTCAAAGGGACTGGTCCCTGCCATGGCGACATGCCACTCACTGGCACGACTGGTCCCCCTATGGCTGCAGGCAACAGCCCCGGTGGCTCTTCTGCATTGGGGACCCATCACCCACCAGTTGCTGGAAATAAGGTGGGGGCTTCCCTGAGGATGGAGGCAGCCACCTCTGCTCCAGCCGGGTTCTTGCTCCCTTCCCAAGACATCCCAGGTCCCACATGCCGTGGTTTGACCATGGGGAGCTGCTCCTGCACCAAGCAGCAGCTCACACCCAGGAGCCAAGCTCCCTCCTGTGGCCGCCTGCACCAGAGTCCACCGGGCTGCTCAAGGCTCGGAAGGGGCCAACGAGGAACTGCCCTCGGCCCACTCCCCTCCTCAGCCTCCTGGACCCAGGACCCCCCTTTGAAAAGCCTCCTTTGCAGGGATGCAGGGAGGGATCCTGTGCTGTGTCCATCCCTGGGACCGACCCAGCCCTCGGGTAACATTACCGTGGTGTGCATGGGGGAAACCACGGACCATCTCCCTGAGCCGCAGGGTCACGCCTGGTCAGTGCCAGGAACCAGGCTGGCACTGGAGCTGTGCAGGACCCCATGGCTCTAGCTGTTTTCTCTACTGACCCTGCTGGAACCTGCCACATGCCGGGGCAAAACTACAGAGGATAGCAGTTTCCCATGCCACCTTCCTTCTCGTCCCCCCATCCCCACATCATTGCTGTCACCTGGCACCTGCCTTCCCCCTAATTTGTCCCCAAACATGTCACCAGACACTGCACTAGTACTGAGCTCTGAGGATGCTTGCGAGCCTGTCAGAGAGTCCCAAGAAGCTGTGGAGCCATTTCTCTTCCAGACACTGGAGGCAGAGAGTGGCTTTCAGCTGAAAGCAGCCCCTGTCCCTCCAAGAAATCAGTAGCTTTCAGTCCAGCCACCCGCCCCTGCAGCTGGCTGCATTTTGGAGGACATCTGTGGCACCCTCAGAGGACCTCTGAAGCAGGGTAGCAGGACAGGACCAGGTGGACGAGTGAGGCTGCAAGGATGGGGGAGAGCTGTATGGGGGACGGTGCAAATGGTACAGCAACCTCATCTGGTCTTCTCACCTACCAGGACCCCCACTCCAGGCTGGGCTGTCCCCCCACAGCCCTTTCCTTGTCCCCCACATCCTCTTAGCAGGGGATGAGGGTCTGGCCATCCAACATCAGGGGCCCCAGGAGAAGGTTCATGGGAAGAGGCGACGGGGACTGCTTTACCCAGGGAAGGTTTTGGGGGGTGCTGAGAGGGAAGGGGGTTGATGATGGTGCTGGGCTGCTCTGACTGCTCCAGTCCCTGCACCTCTTCAGTGCAGAAGGTTGCTCTTTAAGTCCCTCTTTCCTCCCCTAAGCGCCTTAGGGAGCAGAGGCAAGAGATGCTGGTGCTTTTTATAGCTGCCGTAATCCCTGCTGCTCACACTGCCTGCACCCTCCTGCCCTGAGGCCTGGGGCTGAGCCTCCAAAACAGGCTGCTGCCCAAAAACTGCCTTGAACCCCTTCAGTTCCCAGTATCGCCTCTCTCCCAGGGCACAAATCCCATCTAGGGCTGGTTCTGACTCAAAACCCCATTGCAGAAGGTGTTGGAGGGCAAGTGTTGCAACCCCCTCCCAGTCACAGCACTCTGGCAGCGAGGGTCAGACAGACGGACGTACAGAGATACATGGATGAGCACCGGAGGAACTAGCTGGCCTCCCTTCTCTGCTCTGAGACTTGTGAAGCTGGAACCAGCCCCGGCACAGTCACAAGAAAGTCCCTGGGAGTAGGAGGAACTGCGGGAGGCTGGAGGTTTCTTTCCTTTCTAATTCCCCCATCTTTAATAAGAGGGAAGCTGAGGCAGGGAAGGAGCAGGGAAGGGGCAGAGCGCTCCTGGCCCCACAGCACAGGAGCAGAGGTTGTTGCAGGGTGGCTGATGAGCTTTAAAGGCTGATGAAGCTCCACACCTGAATGTAACCCCCAAGACATGAGCTTCAGTGTTTTATCTGGGTGGTTTTCGTGCTGGGGTCACTGGTTTCCCTTACCCAGGCTGTGCCTACAAAACCAGGGATGGCATTTGGGCTGTGCAGCATGGGGACATCAGCCCTGGCCAGGCAGCATCGCTGCCCTCCCCTGCCAGCCCCTGCTCCCCTCCCGGCTGCTGCATAATTTCTCAGTTAAGCAGCTCAGCTTTTACTTCTCTCCAGCCAAAAGTCACCCTGACTCTGTACCTTGCCAGGGGGAACCCAACACGTCTTTTAACCTTTTATTGTTTCTGTTTTATTGCCCACAGCAGATGCAATTTTCTCCAGCCCCCAGGAACAGGGGGTCTTGAGGGAGAGGGCAGCATGGGAAATCCTGCCTAACACCGTTCAGACCCTATCTGCACCGCTTTCCCCCAGCTGCAGGTCTGGTCCCTGTCTCCCACAGCCTCTTTGCAGACATTTGCTGTAATTTTCCCTTTAAACACCCCACAGAAAAAAAAAAAAAAAAAAAAAAAAAAAAAAAAAAAAAACAAACAAACAAACCAAAACCACACAAACAAGCAGGGTTCTTCTAGGTCAGGCTGTGCTAAGACGGTGAAAGCAGATTAATTGCTCAGAAGAGCAATTCAGATTTTTCTTCCGCTCCCTGTCAGGGACTGAAGCAGAGCTGGCGGGCAGGAGGCGGCAGCAGGAGCACACACGTCTCCTGGGCACACACAGCTTTTCGTGTCACCCCTGAGGTGGCACTGAGCGGTGGTGTCCCCAGGTCCCAGCCCTGCGTGGGAAGTGGAGGGGACACACTCTTGCCAAGTGATGGGGCACGCAAGTGGGAAGGAGAAGGTGGCAGCTGGGACCCTGCTGGGCCAGGGTGGGTGCCCACCACCCAGGGAAGAGGAAGGGGAGAGCTGTGCCACTGCTCCCTCTCAGCACCCAGCATCCCCCAAGCCCGTCCTCGTCACGCACCCATGTCCACACACCCACAAGGCCCTGAGCAGTCACGCTTGTTTTTCACTCCCAAGGAGCACCAGGAAGCTCTAAAACTGGAGGATTAGTCTCCAAAGCAAAGGCCTGGCCAGCTGCCAGGCTGGGCAGGGAACAGCCCAGGGAGGCGTTTCCCAAAGGCTGAGCTCGCTCCTGGCTCACGCTCCAGCTTTGTCCCTGTGTTCACCAGCCTCCTGGTCACTCAGCCACTGACACCAAGAGCAGACTCGGGGCGGGGAGCTTTGGGGGGTCCTACAGGTGGGGAGGAGGCAGGAGGTAACCATGAGACTCCTGTTTGGTGCCTGAGTTGCCCTGGGCAGTCAGAGCATCCCCTGCCCAGTGTGGCTTCTCTGGTGGGTAATAGAGGTTAGAGCACACTTACAGGCTCTTTCCTTAGAAGATGGGCACTGGGTGACATCTTTCCCTTCTCCTCGGCTGCCTCTGCACAAAACCTGTAGGAGGTTCCTGCCTTGGAGTCCTGTAAACCTGGGGCAGTGGGAAGGAAAAGCTGGAAACTGGCTGGAAACCCAGGACACAAGAACCCTCCACTGGGCTTGTTTAACCTCGTTCTGAGGGGCCCTGGGCTGGGCATGGGGAGCAGGCTGGGTGAGAGATGCTGGCCAGATGAGAGCTGGATGATGGGGCCACTGGGTGCCAGGTCCCCCAGGATGGGCATGAATGCCATACTGAATTGAAGGTGGTTTTGCCATCACAGGGCTCTCCCTGGGGATCACTGCTTTGCTCCAACCAGCACCAACACTTCAGCCTTTCCTAGGCTGCCAAAATACAGCAGGCTGAGAGCAGGGTTTGGGGGCATAACCAGCCCTTCCTGCCCCATTTGTTGGCCTCTCCTGCCCCACGCTGTCTGCAATGGGTCAAGCAGCGCAAGCCCAGGGCTCTTCTAGCAGCGCTGCTCCCCAGCAAGGCTTGCAGAGAACCATGGGGTACATGGGCTCAAGACTCCACCAGGGGCTGGGGTGGCCAGAGGGACACCCCACACACACTGCCACCGGTGTCACTGGGTCACTTCATCACATTGCTCTGGCTGAAAACCTTGAGGAGTTTGATTTTCAGGCAGGTCACCCTGTAAGGCAGCCCATGCTCAGCGTGGGGGAACTGGCAGGCTGGATGCTGTCAGCCCTGGGTTAGACTTGCTTCATCTGGACGTTTTCTTATCTTTCATCTCCGAGCAGTGGGTGCAGAGGCAGGGCCATGGCAGGGAGGTTTGAGACAAGCCGGTGCTTGTGCACAGCCCAAAGGCTGCATTTTAGAGCAGCCTCAAGCAGCCCTAATACACAGTTTTCCTCCCAGCATCTGATCCCTGAGCGATGCACAGGGAACAGTACAAGGGGGAGCAGGGACCCCACACACACAGCCCCAGGGAGGGTGGGGGTGCCAGGATCTGACCCCACAGGCTGCACCTGTACCCACACATCCCCTGCACCTGCTCCCCTGGACACCCCATGGCCATGCACCCCACATCAGTGAACCCATGGGGTTGTGTGGGGCCAACGGGCTGCCAAACCAAAGGCCACGGTGGTTGGCAGAGGGGCTGGATGCCACCTCCCCTCCAAGTGTGGGGACCAGGCTCTTCCACCCCCCAGGAAAAGGTTATTTTCACGCTGCCTCCCTGCAGGAACTAACATAAATTGCTTAAATGGCTGTAGCACTCAGGGGACAGGCCCTTTCGGAGCCAAGCTGCACGCAGGGAGGGGAAAGCCCAGGGGACTTTTCAATAACTAGCAAGGGGAGCTATTAAAGTGTTTTACTGCCTCGATAAGGCAGTCTAATCTCTATATATATCTTCAAAAAAAATTGGCTTCCTGGTGTTTTTATTGTAACAGAGGTGGGTGTTTTCTGGCACTGGCTGTGATCCTGCCTCCTTTATCTGCTTGTTTTCTTACCTGATACCAGCACTGAACAGCCCAAGAACAGTGCAAGAGCAGCAGCAGGCAGGGCCAGGCTGACCGCTCCTCCCTGGGCAGTGGGGAGGAGAGAGGCTGCAGATCTGCGCTGCAGGCTGTTTCCCACCCATGGGTGCTCTACACCCTATTGCTGCACCCACCTCACAGCAAGGTGGTCTCCGGGGTGTTTTCCCAGGGTAGGTTTGGGACACAGTGGGTCGGCATGTGCCTGGGCAAAGCCTGGAGGTGGGTGACCCCTTGTCCAGGCAGTCCAGAGAGGGCAGGGGATGGTAAGAAAACTGTGAGAAGGTCTTATCCACCCTTCCAGCTGCAAGGGCTGGGATTTGAGGGACACACAGATTTTGGGGTTATGGGCAACTTAGGCTCCTGTAAGCTAGGCTGAAGAGTCCATGCCCGGGGAAGCCCCAACAAAGGCTCATCTGTGGTGATACAGAAGCGTCTGACCAGCAGGGTCTAGGTTTGGAAGAGGAATGGACTGGGCATTTCATTTCTAAGGTTTTCTTCATTTTATTTTTTTTTTTTTTACCTCGGCCCAGCAGAAAAAGGGAAATCCTGCCGAGTCCTGCCGTCTCCAGTATCCATCTCTCCATCTGCAAAAGCTCACGGTTTCAAAGCCAGGAGCCGGAACGGATGCTGAGGCCGGGATGGCAGGGCTGGATAAGCGGCTTGCTTGCGTTTGCTTTGGAAAGGCTGATGTTTGCATGAGCATCGGCTCCAGTGGTTTTAAAGGGACCCACCCAGGAGCAAATCCCAACAGCCTGAAATCAGAGCTATGGCTGCTCCCACCCCAGGCTGGGCTGGAAAAATCTCTGCCCTACACCCAGACCCCCCTTGCACATCCTGGGTGGAGGAGAGAGAACAAGGGAAGCAAACAGAGATCCCAGCACAGCTAACTGGGCTGGCAAACCCCTAGAAAGGTCTTCCCTGGCTATTTGGGGCAGGAAGGGTAAAGCTGCCATGTGTAGCTGGAGACATAGATCAGCCGAGCCCAATATGCCCCATCTCCCAGAGATCCAGTCTCACCAGCATCCTTGCCCCCAGCAGACATGCTCAAGTACCCAGCTGCTTCAGGAAACATGACTTTTAGGTGTCACCACCCTGATGTGACAAGGGACACATCCCCAGACACGTGATCTGTGCCTGTTTCAGGACTGGGGGCTAAACCTGCCCTGCCTGCAGAGCTGCCGGTGGCTCCACAGTGTTTCAGACCAGAACCTCTCCCCTTCCCTAGAAACTCCCGTAAGCTCGGCAAAGCACCGACAGCATGGCCTGGGAGAAACGCTACCATTTATTAAGCCAGCTATTCTTTGTCAAGAATGATTTTAACAGCGCTGGAGGACTTACCCCGTCTCCCCCAGGGACCCTCAGCTGATTCATCGCATGCAGGGCTAGAAGGAAAGCAGGGGACAGCTGGCCTTGGGGGACACGGTGGCTCAGCAGCAGCGGCGGAGCTATGCAGGGAGCCGTGAGCTGCTCGCAGGCGACAGCAAGCCAAGCATGGCTGCTCCGGGGCAGGCAGGTGGGATGCTCAGGTAGGGCGGCCTGGTCCCGGTTTGCTGGGATTCCCCCAAGTCCTCGGCAGGTGCTGTCTCCAGGAATTTTGGCTGTTGTCCTGCTTTCTGTGTCCATCCAGGGAAGCCCTGAGGATCTGTGGGGGGAAGGGAGTGTGCTCGGGGCTCTCGGCATGGAGGGCAGTTTTCCACTGAAGGTGCTGCTTCAGAGACACAAAGCTGAACCCATTGTACACCCGACCACCTTCCTAACCACAGCCAGCTCACATCTTGCATCTAGAAATAGTCACAGCCAGGTCTTCCCTCTCTCTTGGCTTCCCATTGACTTCAGGAGATGCTGTCTCCACTCCTACCACCCCAGCAAGAACAGCCAGGCTGCAACCCACACAGGCAGGGGAACAACAGCACTGTGGTGAAAGCAAAGCTGTCATAGCACTTGGCTAGGGACAGACGCACCCACAGGTTGTGAAGCCAGGAACCTCCAGGCTTGTGCACGCATGTGGAAGAGCCCCTCTCCTTGAAGCAGGGGCCTGCGGGATGCTCAGGTCCTTCCCTGAATCATCTGGTGAAGGGAGTGGGTCATGCCCAAGCTCGCACACAGCTCCAGCTGCAAGCCATGCTCTAGAAGCCAGCGAGGGGCAAGGGGTGTGCTGGGAGGCATGGTGGGTGGACAGTAAAAGGCACAGGCAGAAGCCAAGGCTAAAAGGACAGAGAAGATGTCTCCAGGGCAGGGTTGCTGCAAATCCACCCTGGCAGAGAAGCCTTATGTTTCTGGTTGCTGGTAAGGGGCAGGAACCTGGCATCATTCATCACACAGATGGAGAATCCCAGCCATCACCCCCATCATGCTGTGTCAGGGGAAAGCATGAGCCTTTCTGAGTCTGAGCCCCGCAGACTCTGCCAGGCTGCCCATATGCTGCCATGTCCCAGGGTTTCTGCAGGACCTGCTCCCAAGGTGGGAGACAGTCCAAAAACAAACTGGGAGAACTAGATCTCCATCTCCCACTCAGTGTTTTGCCCATCTGTAATCACATCAGGAAGGGAAGTCTGCACCATCATCCTTCCTCTGCAGGGCACAGATGAAGGCTCCCCAGCCCAACAGGAGCAGCTACAGTGACTGCCCTAATCACACTTCAGATAGGCTTCACAGAGGCATTTAAACCAGGCAGGGCTTCATCTACTGGGAGGGGGTTTTTAGCATTCACCACATGCTGCAGCCAAACCCCAGGTGCCCCAGGTCAACTCTACCCTAGATGGACACTGGCCTTGAAGACAACGATAGAAACGAGCACATCCAACAGGGATGCCCTGCTGATGGTCCTGCCCCGCACCTCGCATGCTGGTGCCACTGAGCTGCGGATGCATGGAGGCATCTCCTGTCCTCCCTGGGTAGCCAGTTTGGGGGAAGGGTCCCCAGTTTTTGCAGATGGGAAGCTGAGGATTAGAGGGCAGAGGTGGAGCCAGCAAGAAGTCCCAGGAGTCCTGCTGTCCCAGGTTTCCTCACCAACCCTTCCCCGCCACCAATGTCAAGGACAGCAGAGGTGTGACCAGCCACCTGCAAGCACCACCCCAGAGCAAAGGATTAAATTTACAGGAACCCACTTCATCCTGCCTCTCCCAGAAATTCACCACGGCGTGGGCACCCCATCCCTTAGGGCTGCATCACCAAACACTGATGGGGGGGTCAGAGGAACAGTGCAACACCACCAAGCCATCCTGTCCCCCCCTCTCCAGCCACCCCAACTCTCCCAAGCGGAGACAAGTGAAGCAGAGCGGGCAGCTGGGAGAGCTGGACTGGGAAGGCGAAGCCATGGGCTACAAGAATGTCACATCATCCTGAGACTGGAGCCAGCGCCAGTGGGCATCATACTCCAGGTGCAGTTTGCTGTTGAGTTTGCAGTTCTCGAAGTCAGCCTCGGCTTTCCTAGCCTTCCCACCTGGGTTCCCCTTCCCCAGCCTCTCCCCAGCCCCCGATGGCAACTTGGTGTCTCTGCCTGGTTCCAGAGAAGGGGGCTGCTGGCCCAAATACCCATTGGCCACCTGGGGCTCCTTAGCAAACCGGTGATCCTGGGGCAGCCCAGGCGGGGAGAGGTCCACGTGGGGCCACTCGTGTTCCGCTTTGCCCTTTTCTTGCTTTGCAAGACCCCTCTCAGGGTCGATCCTGACCCAATCCTGCTCCGCCCTGACCAGGGCTCTGCCTGGCGCAGATGCCGCGGTGGTTTCAGCGGCATTTTGGGAATACTCATCCATGTCATCGGCCAATGTGTCCAGGTAGCTACCAACAGAGATGCTGTCCAGCCTGTCGTTGGGGTCCTGCAGGCTGTCCCAGCTGCCCCGGCGCGAGGCCGCCTGGCTCTCCACCAGGCTGTACTGGCTGCTGGCCAGGCTGCTGCAGCGACTGGTCAGTGTGCTCCTCTCCTCCAGCAGCCACTTCACCGCCTCGATGCCCTCATTCACCACCACCAGCTGCTGCAGGATCTTCACGTCGACCGCTCGTAGGTAGGCCTGGCAGGGAGACAGAGAGTGTGGGGTTTTTGAGAGGATCATGGTGACCCCAGTGGCTGAGGGTCCCGAGTCTCAGACCACCCTGGAAGAGGTGCCACCGCAGTGGCCGCAGGTTGGCCAAGCTGCTTGATGAACAGAACAGCATGGGGGAACATCCTGCAGGGAACCATCCCGGGGCACCCTGTCCAAGACCTGGGGACACAACCATTGGGGATCAATGACTTATGGCACCCACCCCAGCCACCAACCCCCTCGGGGAAATAAATCCAGGGCACTTATGTCACTGTCTCCTATGGGGTAAGCAAGGAACTGGAGGCACTGGGTGCAGATCTGAGCATCCACCAAGCCCTGGGAGGCAGCTGGGACCAGGCAGGAACGTGCTGGGTATTGCTCAGGGCAAGGATCTGGCCGGATGATCAGCACTTCCCTGGGCTGTTTTGGCTGGGCCCCTTCATGCATTTGCTTTCCCCCTTCTAGGGCCTGATCCAAGCCTGGTGACAACATGATACAGCAGGATTTGGAGCCTGAGACCCCAGTCACTCCCAAAATGGGAAAGGCTGGTGGAGGGGGACAGGGAATGCGGATCACAGCACTCGACAACTCCTGCCCCTGCAAGCCTGGGGAAAGCTCTTTGCAAAACTTCAGTTGCTGCAGAAACATCTGTTTTCCTAACGGAAAGCCCCATGTGCCAAGACATTCCTATCTGTGTGATACTGGCCGCCGAAAGCCACTGGATTTCCCCTGCGCGGGACACAAATATTTTGCCAGGAAAGAGAATAAGGCAGCGGTGGGGGGAGAGGGAGAGAAACCCACTGCAAGACAGGTACAGGCAGCCTGGGAGCTGTGGATGCCCATGGGCTCATTCACTACCACACCCTGTCCCCAGCACCAGCAGGCTGTGACGGAAATCCACACAGTCCCCCGGGGCCGTTTCTAAGCACAGCACCCGGTCCCCAGCATCCGGCGCCCTCAGACTCACCCGCCCGCCCACGGATGACCCGCTGGTCTCTAGAGACCCCCATCTCCGGTCCCACAGTGAGCGCAGCAACAAAAGCATCCCAGGAAACAGCCTGGGAAAACTCCAGCCAGGATTTTGGCACGTGACGCCTCTCAGTCCAGAGGGCACAAAAAAAAACAAAAGGGGGGCAAAGATTTGTAGAGACCCAACACCAACCCCCCATGCCTTCCCCATGTTCCTCAAGCTGGATTTAAATAAAAAATAGGAGTGGTGTGCCCGGATTGGGGCAGGAGCCAGCTTCGAAGTGCAGAAACTTCCTTTCTAGGCAAGTTATTTGAAAAACTGCCTACAACGGACTTTTCTGCATGTGCTGCTAAAGCATCTGGCCTTGGCAGGGAGAAGACGCAGAGGAGGAAGGCTGACAGGGGGGGTTCCCCTTTTTTCTCTGCCACATGCAACTGTGGCTGTCAGAGATGCAAAGAGAGCCACCCCAAGAGCAGAGGGAGCAGAGGGTGGGAAAACACTCCCCGCTTGCCATATTGTTTGCTGGGAAGAGTCAGCCATCGATTTGCTGCTATTTCAGGCCAGCCTACCCACTCCTGTTGTAGCTGGAGAAACCCCCTCTCCAGCAAGGCAGAGTGAGCGTGGCAGGAGACCAAGGTCCAGCTGCTTTCTACACTCTCTGTATTCCTCCAGATGCAGTGATGGGTACACCACACCAACCCCATACCCACCCCAAAGCCTGCCCGGTGCTCCC
Source organism: Anhinga rufa (assembly GCA_013400875.1). Lineage (NCBI taxonomy): Eukaryota > Metazoa > Chordata > Aves > Suliformes > Anhingidae > Anhinga > Anhinga rufa. The sequence continues at coordinate 209,950 of VZTV01037800.1, forward strand.
CACACGGTACCCACTGGCATCCGGACCCAGGGTGACAGCAGCATCTGGAAGGGAGGAAGGTGGCCATGGTCCTGAGTGCATGGCAGGGGGTGGAGGAGACCCGCCTGGATCCCTGCTCCGGGATGTGACACCCTACACTGCTCCGTGCCTCAGTTTCCCCATGCACATCCTGCAATGCTGTCCTCCCCCACATCCACAAATGTCCCCCCCTCTTTCAAAGGGGACCCCATGGGCTAGTGGAGCTGGAGGGACTGTCGCGCTTCTCCCCATGCTCTCTAGGGGCAGGCAGAGGTGGGGAGGTGGGCTGGGAGATGGGGGGAGCCCCGTGCGGGGTTTTGGGCACCCGGGTGCCATTCCTAGGCTGCTGACCTGGGTGCAAGGTGTCCCCACCTCTCCACCGGCCGGCGAGAAGAGCCAGGTCAGAGAAAGAAAAAGCTTTTCTGAGCTGAGGTTAATAATGCATGGCCAAAGCCAGGCCTTGCAGACCATGGGATGACCCTGCCTGCACCCGGGCAGGGCGAACACCACGGCTACTTCCTCCTCCTCCTCCTCCTCTGAGCAACCCAGGGCCCCCAGACCTTTCTCCTCCGGGTAGAGGGCAGCCTGGAAGCCGGCGCCGAGGGAGGATGAAAGCAGAGGGAGGATGAAAGCTTTTACAACGATGGGGAATATCGAACCGGCTAAAGCACGAGTGCAGAGGGCTTAGGCTGGGTGGGTTGCCAGTCCCCCAGGTGGCAGGGGGATGCAGGATGGGATGCAGGGATATTTAGCCTGTTTCCCTATGGAAACGATGCTCATTCCCTCCGGCTCGCGTGTGCCTTCGTGGGAGAGTCCCTTCCCCCAGCAGCACTTGAACCCATTGCCCAATCTCGCCACGTTTCGCGGAGGCGCAGGCATCGCCGGTATTTCTCCCTCTACGACGAGAGGGAGGCGAGAAAGCTGCCACCGGCACTCCCACGGTCCCCAGGAAAGGCTGCCACTGGAGCGCAACCCTTTACTAGCCACGGGAGAAGCCCCAGCAGGAAACGAACCCTGGGAAAGCTCCCGGCGACGCTTGTGCCTTGTCACCCGGGGGTGACACCCGTGGCGGGGGGGGACGCGACAGGCGCACAGGGCCGGACCCGCCACCGTGCCCTTGGCGGAGGTCCCTGCCCTAGATCCCGCTCCCCGCGACGCCCCAGCGCTCGCCAGAGCCAGGGCCCGGGGGGTGCGTGGGGCGAGGGGGGCAGGGCGGAGGTGGGCAGAGGGGCCCTGGGACCCGGCGGGGCAGGGCAAGGCCGGGAGGGGGGCACGACCTGGGGGCAGTTAGCCCATTCAGGAGAGCGGGGGTGTCCCCAGAATGCAGGCGGGGCACGGGGCACGATGGGGGGGCTGTTACCGGGGGCTGGCAGGCAGTTCCCGGGG
>VZTV01037800.1:211674-292791 GCA_013400875.1 Anhinga rufa
CGCTCCGGGCCCCTCCGTCCTCGGGCGCCCGGCTCCCCCCGCCCGCAGCGCCTGGGCCCCCTTCGCGACCCCGCCCCGCGCCCCCGAGTGCCTGGGCCCATCCGCGGTGCCCCCTCCTCCCGGCGGCGCCGCCGGGCTCCTTCCCCTCGGGGCCCTGGGTGCCCCGGCCCTCCTCTCCCCACCCGGCGGCTGCTGCGCCGGGCCCCCGGCTCTCCCGGGCCTCTGCATCCCGCCCAGGCCCCGCCGGCTGCGTGGGGAGCCTGGCCTCGCCTGGGCACAGCCCCTCTTCCCCAGGGCTGCCGGGCCTCCAGCAGGCCTGCGGCCCAGCTCTGGCCCCCGTGTCTAGGCTAGCTGCATCCCCGCTAGCGGGGATGGCGCTGCTCCGCAGCCCCGCTGCTGCAAGTGGGGAGGGCGCCTCTCCCCGGCAGCGACCCTGTAGGCCGATACTGCCAGCCGTGGCGCCTCCGTGACACCTGCTGGTCCAGGGCCTGGTGCCGGCCCATGTCTCTTGGCCACCCTTCTTTTCCAGAGGGTGGGAGTGGGCCCACCACGCTGCAGCGGCCTCACTAAGGTGTTGGACTGGAGCAGTCCTCGTTGGCTCGTAGGTTCGAGGGCTTCCCATCACCCTGCTTACAGTCCTCCAGTGAAGCCTGGCCCCCTGAATCGCTCCCTGCAGGGTTAGGGATGCTGGCAGGCAGGGACACCGTGGGGCTTCTGCATGTGGTACATGAGTGCCACTCATGGCCACCACTTGTGCCAGGCCCTGTCTTTGCTGGGGAGAGGGTTTGAAGGCGTTTGCCTCCCTCACCCTGTGCCCATCCCATCCTGGCAGGGAGCCCCCATGGACACGAGAGCAGAGCGGAGTGCGTCCTGACCCCTGCCCCACGCAGCTGCCTCTGTGCCAGCCCCTGTGACTATGGACGAGTGGAAACCCAACCCCATCGTCAAGCCCCACAAGAAGCGGAGCTGGTACCTTGCCTGGAAGTACAAGCTGATGAACCAGCGTGCGCTGCGGAAGCTGTGCCAGGTGAGTCACCCGCAGGCCTGTGGTGGATTAGGGAGGATAATCTATAGGGTTTATGAGCTTATGGAGCAGCTGCATGGGTGGAGATGGGTCTGCTGGCAGTTCTGGGTGACCTAACATGCTGGGGAAGCATAACTTGTCCCCCAGAAAGCTACCTCCGGTGCCTTTGTGTCCATGTGTGGAAGGGTGTGCAATGTCTAGCAGCTCCTTCCAGCTGCAAGTGGACTTGTTGGATGGCTACGGCAGGAGATACAATTATCTAGGCATCCTTGGGAGGCTTTCAGCTAGAAACCTGACCAATTCCTCCCCTCCTGGTTCCAGACCCATGCCATGTGTGGCAGGGCTCTGCCTGCAGTAGGAAACCATCCCTGCCCCATTTGGTTTGCAAACCAAGCCTGATATAATGCACAACAGGTGGACAGAGAAAATAGGGCTGAGTAATGGGATCTTGTGCCCCAGAGGCAGCTGGTGTCTGAGAAGGCCACAGGCTTGGTTTCTTGTGCTGTCAAACAGCTAATCCTCAACAGAGCCAGCATCCTGGGGGGTGTCTGGGGGCAGAAGGACAGGGAGGGTTTGGCCCCATGGCAGCGAGCTGCAGAAAAGGGGCCGTTGCTGAGATCAGCAGAGCTTATTGAAATCTAGCAGTTGGTTTCTGTGGGAGGGAGCAGGGGAGGGTTTTGTGTGTGCCTAGGAGGATGAAGGCTCATGAGGGCTCAGAGACTGCTTGGTCCTGCATCCTCTGGGGTGCTTGGGGCTTGGGAACAGGCCTAGTCATTCAGGCAGGCATTGCTTATCACTCTGGGAGCAACAGGCTAGAGCCTGTTGGCTGTCATCTCTCTCCTTCATGGCACTGCTGTGCCTTAAAACACAGGTGAAAATTCAGCTTAGAATATGTAAACTAGAGCTGCAGCTATGGAGTAGCCAGGTCTACAGCAGCTGGGCCTCTGTCAGCAGCTTTGACTGAGCCAGCCCTGCTAGACCTGTCTGCTGGTCCTGCTACTGCTGCTTTGTTCACTGGTCACTTGGGCTGCAGGGCTGGTCCCCCGTGTCTCCAGTACTGACCAGGGTGGAAGGCCTGGGCAGGGTGGTAAGGTGGCCTTGCTGCTGGGCACCAGGCACAGCCTGCTCCTTGTCATGAGCCCAAGGCTCTGCTCTTGTCTAATTAAAAGCTTTCTGTGCACAGATATCCTGAAAGGTGCTCATACTCCTGAGTCAACAGCAAATCAACAAGCCAAAATGCCACAGTGATGTTTGTTACCACGTTGTGTACCTATCGATCTCTTGTCTTATTGCTGTTTTTCCATCTTCCTCTTTGTCAATTACTTCTTGAACCCGTTTGGCTGCTTGGCAGAGATAGCAGCAACGTGTAGCTCTGAGGCAGTAGCTGTCCAGGTAGGGCGAGATCCTTTTAGTGTCTCTCACCAAGGGCAGGCCTGCATGTGGTCTCAACCTCATACCAGACCTCAAAGAATCAAGGGTCCTAGAGCTGAAAAGGGCACAGATTTTTAGGAATTAAGCTGCTGGGGGGTTGAGGAGCAAGGGAAGAGTTTCAAAACCAGCCAAGACCTGTCTCAGCCCCTTGTTGGGGAACCAGGCTGTGAGCATCCTCCACCAACCTCTCCCCTCCTCTCCCTTGGTTGCTGTGACATCTCCATGCTGAGTCTTGGGATGCTCTGGACAGTTTAGTAGAAGCCTGAGCTTGCATGGCTGAAACTGGAAACCATCTGGTACATCCAAAGCATGGCTGGGCCAAGAGGCCAGAGCTTTTGGGCCAGAAATGAATCTGTCAGCAGCACGTGGCAGTCAGATTTGGGCCTCTGTGGTGGCTCTGCCACGAGCTGGACAGAGCCTCCTGGCATAGAGGCTGGTGGTGGAGCCCTGCAGCAGTGTTAGCTTTGGGGGTAATGCCTGCGCAGGGCTTTGTGTCTTAAATCCAATAGCAAAGACTTCCCTCACTGACTGTCCAGGGCAGCTTTTGGGCTCCCTGCTAGAGCTGTTCCTCAGCCCTGAGGTAGGGCTGTAGCTGCTGGGCGGGGACTTTGTCCTCGTGCAGAACCCCACAGCCATCACATGCTGCTGTCACTGTTCCACCATGAAGAAGCACCTGGGCCCTGGGTTACTAAGCTCCCTGCGTCAAGTAAAGACAAATTGCTTCAGCTGAGGTCTTGCCTTTCGATCCTGCATCCCAGGCCAGCACTGCAGCTCTAAGACCACCCTCTTGGCTGTGGCCAGACGTGCTTTTGCAGCTTAGACCTACAGGTGGATTATTTCCCAACATGGGATGTTTGTGGTCCAAGTCTTCCTGTGTGGTTCTATCTCAGAAAAGACCCTTTTAGTATGGGGTAGTTTCTGCTTTACTTTGGGTCCAAATACCAGGAAAAAGGTTGAAATTGAGGAAGAGAGGAGCAAGATGCATTTAAGTAAATACAGGTGCTCATAGAAGTCTTGTAGTCTTTTCTCCCTCCTCTTGGTCTGGGAGCAACAAGGCCACGGACAACGGTGATGCTCACATCAGGGGTTCCCAGGGACTCCACCATAGCTCCTGGACCTTCCCACAGCCCTCTGTGTTGGCATCCATGCAGGTTGCCTTGAAGTTTGCTGCAGACAGTAAGGCTGCAGGCTGTTGGCTGCAGCCTGTGGCACAGTGTGGTTTCTTGCAGTCAGACCTCAGCTTCTTCCCTTTGTCTTGCTTTAGTCGTGCAGCATCTCCTCTCTGAATACCCTGAATATGTCCTCTGGTTGCAGAGAGACAAGAGTAGTGATGCTGCAGGAGTGGCAGAAGTTAAGGTTACCATGGGAGCTGTAACTCTGAATTACCAAACTCTTTGCCTGCAGAGCCCCTCAACCTTGATGCAATATTTTAGCAGGAATCTGCTCACAGATCTGAAAGCAGGGATACATGGAAGTGGGTTAATTCTCACGTGTCAAGAAGTCAGTTCTCTCCAGCTGATGGAAGTGCTTCACCTTAAAAGTCGGTCATCTGTATTTCTTTCTCTTTACCTTCCCCCAGAAGAAAGCAGGGGAAGTAACAGATGCTTATGATCCCTTGCAAGATCTGCTTGGGGGGCCCTGCAGCCTCTGCCAAGGAGGTAGCCTGATCTTGGGGTTGTTACTTACAAGTTGCTAATGCAAAGTGTCCTGCATTGCAGACAGGTGCTGTCCTCTTCCTGCTTGTGACTGTAATTGTGAACATCAAGCTGATCTTGGACACCAGGAAAGCTGCTTATGAGGAGGAGGAGGAGTCTGCACAGGACTACGGTGAGGGGCAGCATCTTGCTTTTCTTTGAAAGCAAGGAAACTGGAGGGAGGGGAAGTAATTTTTTTTTTTTTGCCAGGGCAATCTTGTGAGCAGCTACAGCATGAAAGACAGGTCTGTGCATGTGGATTTAACAAAAATGAATAGAAAAGGTTGTTCCCATTCCCGGTCTGTCTACTCAAGGCTTCAGCATGTTTGGCTGCAGAGATCTGTGTGAGGATAGCTGGGGCCAGACCTTTTGCCATTTTGGATTTCCCTTACCTGCCATCCCTGTAGATTCCAACTCATGGCTTGTTGGGCTGGGATACCTGGTGGGCATGACCTTCTGGAGGCTTGGCTGGACTAGCACTGAGCAGGAACGAGCCAGAGGTGCCTTGGCTAGTTGACACTGGGCGTTTCTCCCCTGTAGATGATGAGATGCTGAATGTGGAAGTCCCTAGGCACCCTGTCAGCAACAAGAAGGTCTTGGATGTCGAGGTGTACTCCAGCCGGTCAAAGGTCTACGTAGCTGTGGATGGGACGACGGTAAGTGACGAGTTCTGGCTGTTACTTTAAGCAGAAGATGGATGGAGCTGAACAGGTGAAGCCTCAAGCAGCAGGTGGTGAGAGCACCTCAGTGCCTGGCAAAAGAAGGTCAGGAGTGGATCTCCCTCCTGCCTACAGAACTGTGGAGGTGTTGTCCTGTGTTGTCTTTTACTCTGGCATCCATCACTGCCATGAGCAAAACCAGTGTCACAGGAAAGAGACTTGCCACTTGTTTGGGGGGCTCTGCTGTGCTGAATGGGCAGGGAATAAGAGGTCTTGGCATATGGTTCTCATGGCTTCTCCACTTGCAGGTCCTGGAAGATGAGGCTCGGGAGCAGGGAAGAGGGATTCACGTCATTGTCTTAAATCAAGCTACGGTAAAGCATCCCTGCATGTCTGCATTTGTCTTTTTACTGGGCAGTGTTTGCCCTTGCTCTTTAACTGTAGGGTGCGTGAGGCAAAGGGCAGCCAGGAGAGAAGGCCCCAAATGCTTGTTTGCCTGTAGTTTCTAGAGCATGACATGGTCACCCAGAGGGTCCCTGCAGTACTTGCCTAGCTGTCCTTGGGGAGCAGGCAGGAGAGGAGCTGTGAGATTGGGTAATGCTGTCCAATGGACCTCAATGCACTTTGTCACGTGTGAAGGCCCAAGGGCTGAATTTGCCTGGGGACTAACTAACTCACTGGCATACCAGAAAAGTAACTCATCATGTTGTTCAGGGACGGAAGCTTCCAGGACAGATTTCCATAATTCTGCCTGTCCTGGCCATATAGCATTTAAGATGCATCTGATGTTTGAACACCAACAGGGTCATGTGATGGCCAAGAGGGTCTTTGACACCTATTCTCCCCATGAAGATGAAGCCATGGTACTTTTCCTCAACATGGTTGCCCGGGGCCGGATCCTGATCTTCACCATTAAGGTATGTGACCTTAGTGTCAAAAGAAAAAGTCAGCTTGAGTCAGGACGCCCTAAAGCTCATCTGGGCAGTTGCCTCCTGAATGTCATCAGGCATTCCCAGGGCTAAATGTCACATCCTCACTGGGCTGTGCCTCACTGGCTGGATCACCTCCCTTGTCCTCTCGCTCCCCCTTGTTACTACAGATACTGCTGTGTGCCTAGCAAGGCAAGAGAGCAAAAACCAGATGTGACAGAGCCTGCAGCAATAAACAAGAGGTTAGGTGGAGAATGGACATACAGACATGGTGGGACCCTTCTGGGTCCCAGTTCCAGGCTTTAGTTGGGGCACTGTGGACTGTGTTGGCGTTGGGCTGCTGCGTAAGCAGTGCTGTGTTCTTTCAAGGTTTCAGGTTTAGCTGTGTTCTGAACACATGGCCCTGCTTGAGAACAATTTGATCTCAAGGAAGCAGGAGTCTGCGACTCCTCTGACCTCGCTGTGGGTCATGGTGAAGCCACCGGCAGGTTTAATGGCACAGAAACTGTAGGAAGCTGGTCTTGAAGGTGTCTGGCTCAGCTGTTTCAAGGGTAGGAGTGGGCCCTGTATCTCTTTGGTATTGACAGGAGACTTTCCTTGTCTACGTCAGGAGCCAGACCTCAGCTGCAGGGTTGTGTTTCATTCCAGGATGAAGGCTCCTTTCACCTCAAGGACACAGCCAAGAATGTCCTCAAAAGCCTGGGGAGCCAAGTTGCACCATTCCTGAGCTGGAGAGACATGTGGACATTTGTGGGGAAGAAGGGAGGTGAGTCCAGCACAGGCCAGGAGAGGGTTCGCAGCCCCTTTTTTGGGAAAAAGCCAGGTGAAGACAAATGCAACCCATCCCCAACATGCTGCATAAGCAGGGAACAAGACACAAAGAGCAGGCAACTCCATTCCTGAGGGTGTGGGAGGGAATGGAGGCAGAGCATGTCCCTTCAAGCAGCTCGCTAGAGGCTAATGAGGAAAAGGTGCCAAGCTGACCCCCTGAGCTACAAATCCCTGGTCATGCCTTGACATAGCAGGGATGGGCCTTTCCAGACAGTCCTGACCCTGTGTCCCTGCTCCAGGGGAAGTATACGGGGAGAAGCATGCCAAGTCGCCTGCCCTCTCGACATGGGGTGACCCTGTACTGCTGAAGACAGAAGTTCATCTGACATCCGTGGAAGGTAGGAAGTAAGATCTGCTCTGCAGTGGCAGGTATCTCTGGAACATGTCTGCCTGCTGCTTTTGGTGTCTTTGAGTCGAAGCTGTGGGTCTGTTAGCAACATCCCAGGATGGAGTTAAGGCTGTTTGAGATGGGGATAGTAACTTTTAATATGGGGCCAGCTTCCCTTCTTCCTGCTTCCATGGCAATTCCAGGCATGGTTGTTGAGAAAGGTGAGGATGGGGGAAGTGGGGACATGGTCTGGCCATTTGTCACCTCTCTAAACCAGGCCTGGTCCAGTCTTTTCTGACTGTTGGTATTGAACATGGCCCAGTGCTGCTCAGAGAGGCCATATGGTGGGGATGGCTTCTGAATGGCTCCTGTAGTTATATCTAGCATCAAAAAGTGTTGCTTGTTCATAGTAATAAGGACTGACTTGGTGATGGCTGAGCCCAGGGAGAGCCATCCGTGTGGCAGTGCAGCCTGGAGCACACAAGGTTGAGGCCATGGGGACGAGCAGTCTTTTTTCTCCTTGGTGCCTCCAGATGCTGAGTGCCACTGGCCCGACACAGAGCTGAACCGCCGCCGGAAGAGGTTCTGCAGCAAAGTAGAAGGTTACGGCAGTGTCTGCAGCTGCAAAGACCCCACACCCATTGAGTTCAACCCTGATCCTGTGAGTGCAGGGGCAGAGTATTCAGGGAAGGCTCCAGGAGGGAGGGCTGGGCTGGACCAGGTGTGTTTGCAGCTCAGATGCAGAGCCTTGTCCTTAAGCTCCAGCTGAGTGGTGAAAACTGCCCCTGGGCAAGTTCTTAACCCCAGCAAAGGTAAGGTGAATACATGTGGTCAGGTCATGCTGGGGAAGGGGAGCTCCCTAGCCCTATGTCTGCCCTGAGCTGCCAGGTTACCATGGCCCTAGGAACATCAGTGTAAGCAGCAGTCTGTACATTTGGAGACAGAGCAGCTCTCATGGTCTTTGGGCTGTCATTGGCACGGTGCTGAAGGGTTTGGACAAAGGTTTCCAGGTGGATGCAAGTTGGGATTTGGGAGCTGGGTCGGTGGAGAGAAAGGGGAAAGCTGGCAGGGTCTTCAGCAGTGCTGAGTGGAATCCTAGTTGGTTGGTGTGGTAGTCGTGGGGTAGGACTGTGCAGCTCTGCTGTTTAACAGTGGGGTCAATCCCTACCCCTTGGATCCTGCCCTCAGTGGCATAGAATCATAGAATTGTTTAGGTTGGTATGGCTTCCCCTAGCCCCACTCACACACATTTTCTCTTCCAGCTCAAGGACAACAAAGTCTTCGATGTGCCTGTAGCTGTTATTGCAGGGAACCGTCCCAACTACCTGTACAGGTAAGCACTTCCAGGGAACATGGCTTCTCTGCTCTGTGCCACAAGACCAGACATGGCCCAAGGCCTCTCCTTCATCCTGCTGGCAGGTTACAGGAGCAATGTGAGGAGACCTCCTTGGACAGATCCCAGGGTCCTTGGCCCTGGGAAAGGGAAGAGCCTAAGGGCACTAGGTCTTCTTCCCTTACTATGTACCCTTTCCCCTAACCCAAGGGATCCATACCCCTCTGCTGAGCGGCCTGGGCCCACTGGGGCTGTGTGCTCAGGCCCCTCAATCTCTCCCCAGGATGCTGCGCTCCTTGCTGTCAGCTCAGGGTGTCAATCCGCAGATGATCACAGTCTTCATTGATGGATACTACGAGGTGAGAGCACTCCCAGAGGTCCTTGTAGCCATGTCCTTGTTCCCCCAGCCGAGGGTATGTGGTGCTGGCCCAGTCCTTGTGGGTGGCAGGCTAGGAGCCCCTTCACCCCTTCCTCCTGCTATGGGTCACACTGCTCCTCACCTACTCCTACACAAAGTCAGTCAGCTTAGCCAAGCCATGGGTGTGGATAAAGCTGCCTTGGCCTTTCCCAAAGCCCAGATTTTACATCCCCATGTCAGAAAGAGACTGGCGTGCAGGAATGAGGTGGTCATTCCGGGCTCTCCCCATCCCCCTTTCTTGTTTGAGGAGTATCACCAGCCTGGCTGTAACACTGCCTCTCCAGCTCCCTTGCATGAAGCAGAACAAACCAGTCCAGCTGTGCCTGTGCAGCTCTACTCTCGGTAAGAGGTGAAGAGATGCAAAACAATCTGTTTTCACAAGGATTGTGAAAGCTGTAGCCAGGTAGAGGAGAGCTGGCCCTTTAGAGGGCAAAGACCTTCCTGTCAGCAAACCCTTATAAAGCCCTAGAGGATCCCACTGCAAGCCCTGGCTCTTTGGCAGTGGGATGTGCTTTGGGACAGGCCTTTGGCATCCTGTTAGGTCTCAGGAGCTTTCTAGCCCTCCTCTCTGCAGCAGCCCCTGAGGTGTTGTCTGGTTGCTTTGTGATGGAGGTGGGGAAGGGAACAGGCTCATTCACTTGCAGGCCACTCCCACCACTGCCAGGTTGTGGGGCTGGGGGAGCTGGTTTGTTTATGCAGGCTCTTACTGCAGCACATCAGAGTGGTTAAAGATAGCCGCATCCATTGCCATGGCAACTGGAGCAGCATCCCTCAGCTATGAGGGGGCAGCCTGGATGCTCCTCCTGCTGCCATGGTGGATACCAGGAAAAGGGGGAATAGTTGGTGCAATGGGAGCTCCCTCTCTCCTTTGTGGCTAGGAGGTGGGATGGACAGAAAAGGGATGGAGAAGGCCTTGGTGGGGCCTTCCTGGGGCAGAGATGTGTCAGCCCAAATATGGATTACTTCTGACCCCAGTGCAGATATGCTTGGTCAGAGAGGTCTCTTTCTTGGCAACTGTGAGAGAAAATGAAGTTGACTGTGGTCTTGATATTAAGCAACTAGTAGGTGTTCCTGGCTATACCTGTTTTCTTTCTGCATTGTCTGTGGTGGGCTGGGGATTTGGGCTTCTCAGATATTCTTGGATACAACTTCGGGTCTGCAAACGGGGGCTAACAGAAACTTATGGCGGTACTTAAGGTCTGAAGGGCCAAGAGGATTTGGCGAGTTCCTTGCTGCAGGGTCTACAGCACAGCATAGTTTTGAGCCTCCCTTGCCCCCAAGAGGACAGCCACATGCAGAGGATCCCACAGTCATATTCTTACTGTCCCAGGGAGCTGACACTGTCAGAGGGTGGGGAGAATGCATCCAGATCCACACATTTTATAAGCTTTGTACCTTTCTATTGCAGGAGCCAATGGATGTCGTGGAGCTGTTTGGCCTCTCAGGAATCCAGCACACTCCCATCAGCATTAAAAATGCCAGAGTTTCCCAGGTGAGAGACCTTTCCCAAATCCTGGGAGAGTTACTTCCTGGGACCCGGGATAGCATTCAAGGGAGGCAGGCTTAGCCCCACATCTGTGCCAGGCTACCCCTCCCTGTGGTCCAGCGGTTGATGCTAACACAGGCAACGATCTCTCTTTTCTTGTAGCACTACAAAGCCAGTCTGACTGCAACCTTCAACCTGTTCCCGGTGAGTGAGACCTCTGTCTGTGCCCTGTCTAGCTGCTCACCCATGGGAACAAGACAGCACAGGGTTTCCCTGGGAGAGTGGCATCTGTGACCCAATACCAGCTCCCATGAGATGGGGTCCTGTGGGGCAGGGAACAGCACAGGCAGGGGATGCTGCTTGGTGTCTCTGCTCTGTCCTGGTCCTATCCTTCTGACATTTCTCATTGCCCTGCAGGATGCTAAATTTGCTGTGGTTCTGGAGGAAGACCTTGACATTTCTGTTGACTTCTTCAGGTAAAGCTGTGGATCCTTGAGCTCCTGTTTGGGTGGGGCGTTTCCTAAAAGCTTTCTGGCTGCTCAGGAGAGGCCAGATCCCTGCCATCTGTAGCTCACCAATCCAAGGCTGAACAGTGCCCAGGCAACAGCCATAACTGTCCTGGCACGCAGTGCAGGGTGACTTGGAGGTCTGGGATCTCTTGCTGGTTTGCTTTCTGGGGACACTGATCCATTCTGTACACACACAGTTAGAACTGCCCCATGGCAAGAGGACAGGGACAGGATCTACCAGGGCTCCAGCCCTTTCATAAGTAGGAGGGACTCTGACAGAGCAGGAGACAATATTGTCCCTTCCTCACGGTGAGATGCAGTTTAGCTTGTTTGATCTTCTGATCTCACACCAACATCAGCCGTCTCAGCCCTAGATGGGTTAGACAGTTCCAGCAGTTGGGGGTGGTTGTCCCTCTGTGGAGAACTTGCCTTGGTTTGCTGGGGGAAGGATGTTTGACCAGGGACTGGACAACTCTTTCCTCAGCTTTCTGAGCCAGTCAATACACCTTTTGGAGGAGGACGAGAGCCTGTACTGCATCTCAGCTTGGAATGACCAGGTGGGTCAGGGAGGACGGTGGAGTAGGGACACCCTGCCTTGTTCCTGTGTCAGGCTGGGGTCCAAGTTCTGTCTGTAAAGTGGGGGGTCCCCCCACCGTCATCCTAGGTGCGTCTGTCTCCCCAGCTCTGAACTGTTCAGAAGTGCCCCTGCAAATCACCGTCCTGTCCCTGCTGTATGCTTCCCAGTGGCTGTCCCTTCCTCCCCATGCTGGGAGTCTCCATGGAGCAAGATGCCTCCTGTTTTTGCAGGGTAGGGGTGCATTCAGGATGCTGAATCCCTCCCCTTAATATCACAGGGCTATGAGCACACAGCTGAGGACCCCTCACTCCTGTACCGCGTGGAGACCATGCCAGGCCTGGGCTGGGTGCTCCGGAAGAGCCTGTACAAGGATGAGCTGGAGCCAAAGTGGCCAACCCCAGAGAAGGTGAGTACCCTAGAGGGACCCTGTCTTCTGTCCCCCCATCAGCAGTCCCTGATCATCACTCAGTCCCTGTAGGTACAGCTCTTGGAGGGGCCCTGGCTCTCCCTGAGCTTCCACTGGGAAGGATGCCCAAGCAGAATGGATTTGGGATGGACAGTAACTTGAGGACCATATAACCAGCCACAGAGCTGACTAGAACAGCCCAGGCAGGCTGGGGCCAAAGGGGCTAGAGCTGGTGTGGGCAGCCAAAGGACCCTGGATGGCCATGCTGCCAAATCATATCCCCAAACTTGAGTGTGAGTGGCAGTTTCCCCTCCCCAGCTCTGGGACTGGGACATGTGGATGCGGATGCCCGAGCAGCGGAAGGGCCGGGAGTGCATCATCCCTGACATCTCACGCTCCTACCACTTTGGCATCGTGGGGCTCAACATGAATGGCTACTTTCACGTGAGTTACCTCCCTCAGCCCCCAAGCCCTGTCGTGGTGCTGAGCTCAGACTCAGCCACCTTTCCAGGTAGCAGGGATGCTTGAGGTGACCTCCAAGTACTGCTGACTCCTGACTGAACCCTGTTTTCCTTCCCTCCTCTCTCTCTTCCTCCCAGGAAGCCTATTTCAAGAAGCACAAGTTCAATACAGTTCCGAATGTCCAGCTTAAAAATGTGGAGAGGTGAGCGCTGGTCAGAATGAGATCTGGATGAAAGAGTTGCTTGACCTGACCCTCATCCCCTTGTGCTGGGGACCTCTCCCTTCCTCCTGGAACCACAGCCGTAACCTCCAGCCCCAGCACACTGGCCTCTGCTGGGGAATCCTTGCAGTGGTTTTTGTGAGGTTGAGTTCAGCTACCCTGTGCTCAAGGTGGACACGTTGAAAGGTTACATTATTGCTGCTATGTCCTCAGGATATGTGGCAGTCCCTGCTCTCCATTCATTGGCTCCAACCTGCCTTTTTTTATTACACTGGGGCCGTCTTAAGTTTGGGTCATCTTGGGATGATCCCTGCTTATCAAACTCTTTGGCTCTGCCCTGATCTCTGTGCTCTCTCCTCCTCCAACAGCTTGAGGAAGGATGCCTACGAGACTGAAATTCATCGGCTGCTGGGGTAAGTGCCTAAAGGGAGGTTGGGAGACCACAGGGCACACTGGGTGAGCCAACCAGGACAGAAGAAAGGTTGGAGGTGGCCCTGGCAGCCCCAGCCACCGCTTGCCTGTCTGAAGTACCCTGCAGTGAAAACAGGGAGGCAGTGAGGTCCCCTCTCACTCCTTGTTCTATTTCCACAGTGAGGCTGAGGTCCTGGACCACAGCAAGAACCCCTGTGAGGACTCCTTTGTGCCCGACACTGAGGGCAGGGTCTACGTTATGTTCATCAGGATGGAGCAGGAAGCAGATTTCACCACCTGGACTCAGCTTGCCAAGGTGAGGCCCCTGACATGGCCTGTCCTCACCCCTGCACTGATCTCGGCATTGCTGGAAAACATCTGGCTGTTGTTCTTGGGTTTGTCTGTGGCCTTGAACACAGCTCAGCAAATGCATTCTTGCTGACCTTGGGTGGTATTAAGCTTTTGGTGTTTACAGAAGGCACTGGGTCATCCAGGGCAGATGCTTGGCTCAGTGGAGATAAGTCTTATGATCTCCCTGTGTGTGGGACCCCAGGGTCTGACCTTGTCTGGATGATTCCATCACTTGCATGGAGGTGATGGTCAAACCCCCTGTCCTGAGGCAGGGGTGGGAATGGGTTCCCCCTCTTGTCTCACTGATGCTGGCTGAAGGGGTGCTGCTCTGTGCTGCCCCAGTCGAAGTGCTATCCCCTCTCTGCTGTGTCTTGATGAGGAGCAGAGATACGGTGGCTTTTCCCTTGCCAGAGGACACCAGGCTTGGGTGTCTGTCCCTAGGCTCTGATGCCTCTTCCTCCCTCCCCACCATCCTAGTGCCTCCACATCTGGGACCTGGACGTCCGTGGGAACCACAAGGGGCTGTGGCGGCTCTTCCGCAAGAAGAACCACTTCCTTGTGGTGGGGGTCCCTGCCTCCCCCTACTCGTGAGTATCAGGGGCACAGCAACCTGGGTAATCCCCACCCCCTTCCTCATGGCAATGTCCCCTGTCCAGGGCGCTGCATCAGCTGCTTCTGTCCCAGCCCAATCCGGGGGCATACCACCCCTCTTCTAAATCATTGTGGTGGGAGGGGGGACAGGATATGTGCCCAGGGCTGGAGGATGTCCCAGTGGAAAGGAGATCACACCAGGGAGGGAGGCAGGGCTGTTGGGAGTTGGGGTCCTGAGGGAGACCACCACCCCTGCCTGTTCCCATTCAACCTTCTCACCTGCAGGTCCAAGAAGCCCTCATCGGTGACACCGATCTACATGGAGCCCCCCGCCAAGGAGGAGGGGGCAGCGGCAGTGCCAGCGGTTGCTGCAGCAGAGCAGACGTGAGACTGGCAGGTGGGAAGAGAGGGGGACAGGGAGAAGATGAAGACATCCACGGTGCAGAGACAGAGTTGGCAGCAGCTCTCAGAGGCTGGTGACCAGACACGGACTCCCATTTCAGATTGCAAAATGAGACCTCGGGCTCCCTCTAGCCCCTTATTGTGGTCTCCCGCTCCCTCGCACAGGACAGGGTACTTCCCATCCCAGGAACTTTTTTTTTTTTAACACAGACTCTTTACTAACACTACTCCTGTTGCCCCCTGGCTGGGCAAGCCTAGAGGAAGGAGATGCCCAGCTTGGGGCTAGAGGGGGCCTTGAGAAATGCCTCTACTTCCCTCATTGGCCCCCAAGTCCTGTGAAGGCAGTGTGCTCATGTGCAGGTGCTGCAGCTTACCAGCTGGGTGTTATTTATTAACTGTTGCCTGGCTGGCTCTGTGCCCAGTGGTGAGCATGGTGGTGAAGGGGGGATCTTCCAGCATCTCTTCTCTGTCCTGCACAACGGATGCACCTTGAAGACTGTATTCCAGGTTCCATATCTCCCTGCACACCAGCTTCGCTTCTTGGGTTGCAGTGACTGGTGCAGCCCAGCTCGTAGGCAAAAGGGAATGCTGAAGAGGAACTGAACTTGCTGTGGACATCTAGGGGATACCCTCTACCCAGCACGAGGGTGATCAGGTGCTCCTTTCCTTTCCCTGCAGTTCTGGGAGTTGGAGATGACTGCAGATGGAAGTGGACCAGGCTGTGTGTTGCGGCTCAGGCTGTTCTCACCCACCTTCTCTGTGGGGAGCAGCCCTGCCCCCCAAGTTGTGGGAGGGGGGGTGGTAGTGCCTTGCAGAGCAAGATGGGAGCATCCCCCCAGCTGCAGGGCAGGATGGACCAGGGTCCTTTAGAGTGAGAGATACCATGCTCTGGTGTAGTCCTTGCCTCTGGTACTGTACCCTGCCTCTCCCTTATCTCTGGCCAGGTACCCCCAGGTCTTGCTGAAGGCAGAGGGGATTTGTTCTCCTGAATCCCCATCCTTACTGTGGTACATTGCTAGCAGGGAAGCTGTGAGCTGAGCCAGGGTGGGCAGCCTGGCTCTCCTGCTGTGGTACACTCCTCATCAGAGGGAGAGGGAGGGGGTCCCCATCCCCTCTCCTGTGCCTTAGGAAGGACCCCAGGGCCCCTTCCTATCCCCAGCCACTCGGTACTAATGTCACACACACACACTGAGGGCAGTCTTGGTCCCCTTGCTCAGTGCACCTCCCTGTCTAATCCATGCAGCCTGAGAACCATTCTCTGCCCGGGTCCCCCAGCCTCAAGCAGGGATGCTGTGTTCTGGCTTGCCCTGGGGAGGAGAATTTGCTGCTCAGCCCTTTCCCTGTGGTCATAGGGGCTCTTCCCCTTCATTTTCTCACTGTGAACTGAGCGTCAGTGTCTACACTACACTAACTTATTTATTTATTGCTTGTGGGAAGGGGAGGATAGCAGGAAAGCAGTGTGGAAAGCTGGCAGCCCCCAGCCTGTGTGGGGGCAGTTGTGGGAGGTTTGTCTTTTGTCCCCCGGTTCCATCCTCTGTTCCCCTCCTTCCTCCCTAGTTATGAACCTGGGAAATCTGCCTCTCTTTGGCCAAAATGAGCCCTGTGTGGACACAGTGCAGCTCTAGCATGACCGCAGGGACTCTGACCTTGTGGTCCCTTGCGTGCCTGTTCCAGCAGCAGGGACAGAACAGGAGGGAAAGAAGAAGGTGCAGGGTGGCTTGAGACTACAGTACTGGGCTTGGGTTCAACCCTGTCCTCCTCTGCTACCTGCAGTGCTGCCCTTTGCTGGGACTCTGCTCTGGCAGCCAGTGGGCAGGCAGCCTCTGCTCTGGTCCTTAGGCATAAAGCAGGTCCTTTCAGTGCCATGGGAAAAGGACTCAGCTTCTCCCCTGGGAAAGCAGCTCTCTCCCCATACCCTGCTTTGGAAAAACTTCCACGACTCTCCACTGTGATGCCCTTTCCTTGGCATCTCTATTCCCAAGGCCCCCTTTCCCTTCTCTCTGAAACTAAATGCACCCCTTTTCTCTTCTTTGGCAGGGCTCAGGCTTTGCTTCTTCCTAGCTCCTCCTGGGGCTGGGGAAGATGGTCCTGCGGCTAAGGAATTGCTAAAGGCAGGTTCCCCTCTCTGCTGCCTGCCCTCCAGTGATCAGGGGGCTGTGGCTCCCTGCTCTCAGTGGCAGCAAGATGTGAGTGGTGGGCTTCAAGCTCCCTCCTCTCCGGACACCACGATGGGCCCACTGGATGCAGTTCTCCATTCCTCCAGCAAGGCTCCAGTGTGGTGGCCATGGCAGGGCTGGGTGCGTGGGCATCCCTGGGGCTCGCTGCTTTCTGAATCGGATTATTTTTTCAAGAGTAAACATTGCAAAGCTGTTGAGCCTGGTGTGTTCATGGCTGATCTCATGCGTGGCCTAGGGCTGGGGTCCCCTGCTCTGGCCACCTGCCTGGAAAGGACAGCCCTGTCCTCTGTGGTGTTTCTGTCCTGTGTGCTGCAGGGCTAGCCATGGGCTAACAGTGGCCCTGAGCCTCTGCCCTGTGGCTCCTGTGCCAGCAGAGGTCCTCGGTGCTGGGCTGTGCCAGGTGGTGCCTCAGCGGCTGGCACAGATTTGTGAGCTGTTTCCTCTTCGACCTTTATTGCTTTTATTTTCAGTAACTGATGGGAACTCTGACCAGCTGCCTGGGGACTCTTGCTTGGTGTAACCAGCCCCCGTGCTCCCCCCAGGACCTCCAGCTGCCGACCCCTGAGAAATACAGACCTGTGGCCCTCGATTCCTGGCTTGGTGTCCCTTTGGGGGTCAGCAGGGTGAAGTGGCTGCTCACCCTGGGGTGGGGCCAGCAAGCAGCCAGCCTCAGCACTTGCACCCCTCCATCCAGCAGTCAGAGCCCTACAGGGCTGGGCTGCATTTTGAGCTTCTCTGGGGAATTTGGGTTTCTTTCCTTTGAGGTCCTGGAATAAGGACCCCCTGCCCAAGGTCACAGCAGAAGGAAGGGACAGCATAGCTGGAGGGGACCAGGCCCCTGCCATGAACCAGCCACACCTGGAGCTGAGACCTGATAATTCACATCATGCCACAGCAGGGCCAGTTCCCCCCACACTGCTCATGAGCTGTTTGGCCCCTGTCTGGTTGTGGCCTGGCAAAATCAGGGACTGTGGGTGGGAC
Organism: Anhinga rufa; assembly: GCA_013400875.1. NCBI lineage: Eukaryota > Metazoa > Chordata > Aves > Suliformes > Anhingidae > Anhinga > Anhinga rufa. The sequence continues at coordinate 228,895 of VZTV01037800.1, forward strand.
CTCCAGCAAAACCACCTCTGCAGTGCAGCAGCCTTTGTGCAGGGGTGGGTGCAGGCAGGGGTGAAGCGAAGCCAAGCGAGGGGCTGGCTTGGTCCTGCAGTGAGAAAAAATAGCCACAAAGCCTCTTGACCAAGCCTGTGTGGGTGCCTTTTGCAGGAGGCCTAAGAGACCTCTCCAAGTTTCTGACCCTGTGGGGTAGGGAGGGCTGGGGGTGCACCCATTTTGGGGCTAGAGACCACAGGACCCAAACAAAACTGTGATGGGAAGGTGTTGGCCACCAGCATGGCTCGGCCTGACCTGCACCCTGTACTGACTGCCTCCTGCTCCCCTGCCCGCTCCCTCCAGCCAGGCCACGCTTCTTCCTTGGTGACTCCCAGCCTCTCCCTGGGGCCAGGCACAGCTTTTGGTGGGGCACCCCCTTGCCAGAGGCTTTTCCCCCAGCTCCAGGAGCTTTGCTTGGTGGTGCTGGAGCAGTCTCTCACCTCCTGGCAGCCATGCCCCGTCCGCATCCGCCTCCCACAGAGGCCAAGCCCTGCGGCGCTGAGCCCCTGCCAGGGCACTCTGGGCAACGGGAGGATGCAGCCGCTGGGACTGATGCCCATGGGCAGAGTTTCACAAGGTGATGGGGACTCAGGTTTGAGGCCCGCCTCAAAGGACTGGTGTTTGCAAACTGCTGCGTTTAGAGGAGCATCCCCTCGTGAAATGAAGGGATGATGCTAAAAGCAGATTAACCCCCTCAAAGGGGAGAGCATGTGCCAGGCTGATGGAGAGCTTCGGCTCATCCCCTCTGGGTGATGGTGGTATGGAGGTTCATTGTCTGAACGGAGCTTGTTAGAACAGCTGGGTTGCTCCCCATCCTCCCATTTCTCTGGGTCCTGCTCACCTCCCAGCTCAGCCCAGAGGTGCTGGAGCATCCCCGGGTGCCCAGGAGCCGGCCAGGGAACTGGCCCATCACCTGCCCTCCCTGGGAAGCCCAGCCTGCCAGCTCCCATGGCTCGGCCCTCCACGGCACCTCCTTTAGCAGGTGCTGCCCAAGTTGCCAGTTTCCAGGTCTCGCCCAGCCCGGCGCAGCCCCCCTGCAGCCCGGCCTCCCTGGCTTTGTGCAGCCGTACAAAGGAGAACCTGTCTGGGCTGTTCCGCATCCTAAGAGCTGGCTGATAATTAAACATAAGCAAAATAGCCTTGGCATGAAACTTGACCTTTCCAGAGCTTGCGGGGGGGGAGGAGAACTTTGCATTATTTCTGATAATGGTTATTTGTATGCATTAATCTTGTTTGGTGGAGATCTCTGTGCTGGGGGAGCAGGGAGTCCCTGTGCTCCAATGATGGGCTGGGATGTGGGAAACAAGGTCCAGGCTGACCCTTCCCATGGCACATCAGTCCCTCTGTGCCCCACAGATAGAGGGAAGCACCCTCCAGCCAGCGTCCTCCAAGATAACAGACACAGTCCTCTCGAACAGAGGAATCTCAGCACTGGAGTGATGCCAGTGCCTAGGGCATGTTGGCCCTGTCCCCATCCCTGTGTGGGAGGGAGGCAGTGATGCTCTGCCCAAGCCACCTGCATCCCACCTCAGGAAGCTGATCCCCAATTTTCAGCACCCTCTGCTTTATAAAAGAGCCCTGCAATGCCGAGGTGGCCAAACCACTCCCAGGAAGGGGCTCTGCCTGGCTTCTCCCCTTGGTTCTGGCTGCAGGGGGTCCTTCCACTGTGCCAGCCTGTCCCTGTCCCCATCCCCTGCTGTGCCTCCCAGCGTGGGGCTGCCGCCTCCTCTGCCCAGACCTAACAAAGCCTGGCAGCAAATTAATCTTCAACTGGGGACCCAGGATTGTTGCCGTGATGGTTATTACACCGTGTCCTGCCCAGTGCAGCATTAATGATTAACACCCCAGGTTCAATGTCAGCTCCTGCCTGCTGCCTTTTGAATGGCCCTTCCATCGCCTCGACAAATAACAGGGAGCTGCCCAGAAAGCACCCCTGGGGCTCGGTGGGCCCACAGGATGGTTTATCTCTGGGGCAGGGAGGAGGAAGAGGAGAAGGGGAGCCAGTGAGGAAGGCTGTGCCAGGGAAAGGGTGCATTTCCTCATTTCTTCCCTGAGCCAGCCAGTGCCCTTCAAGGATGTCCTCCCCTCCCCAGTACCACAATGTCCTGGCCGGGCTGTTATGGCAGGCGGGGGGAAATCCCCGCAGTGGGCACTCCTTGGGCAGCTGATGACAGATGAGTTTGCTTTTGCTTCCCATTCACTCCCTTTATCAGCACAAACCCAAAGAGCTGCAATCCCTCCTCTTACTCATGACCACCCTGTCCCGCACCAGTTCCCAGGAGGGAGGGCACTCCCTGCTGGCACACACCCCTCTGCCACCCAGGGTTTTCCCCGTTGTACCCTGGGGCAGGTAATGCCAGTGGTGACCGCTCCCTGCAAATCTCCTGTGACTTTGGCCCATGCAGAGCACCCATTATGGCGGGGCAACACGTGAGCCAGCACCCCATGGGGCTGCCAGGGGTGAAAGGCAGCTCTTCAGGTATCTACCTTCCCCACATGGCCGTGGGTTCCGGCCCCTCATTTTCCCCACCCTGCGCCCATGGGGATGCTAAACACACCACCTGGCAGGAGGTTGCGGGGTGGCCGGATCCACCCCACCCAGCCCAGCCTCCAGCCCACGCACCAGCCCCTTCCTTATGGCCACTGAGGGACGGTCTCCGCCTTGAGCCATCCCATTCCCCAAGAAGGGGAAATTCCCTGCGTGGGCTCTGAAAGTGGCTGTTTGCCACAGGCAGAAGGTCCAAGGCTGCTGCAAGAGGGGGAAATACAGTGACATCGGGCCAGTCCCCAATCACATGGGGGCTTGTGGGGCCTCAGCCGACAGGATGAGGCTGGAGATGCCACACAGCTCCCTGGGGTTCCGGGTGGGCGGGGGTCTGCGTGCACCCCTATTTCCCCGTACAGAGCAAACCCTGGAGCACAGGGGCCAAACACTGCCCGTTTACTGAGCCCGGCCTTGACAGTGGCCCGGCTCTGCTGCCCAGCATCCCCCTGCACAGCCAGGTCTCTCCCCACCATCCTCATCACCTCCCCAGCAAGGAGAGGAGCAAACCTGACCCAAGAGAAAAGCAAAGTCTGCCCCAGGCTCAGCCGCCCTTCCCTTCGATCCCGCCGGCTCTGCCCGTCCCAGAGGGTTTCTGCCCACACGGGCTGGCCAGGCTGGTCGGCTCCCGCACAGGGGGTTGTTGCCCACGGTAGAGTGGAGCAGGGGACCGGGGAGCACCAGCGGGTGCAGTGACCCGGGCTCTGGCAGGCGGCAGGGCACTGCCCACTTGCCTGCAGTCCCTGCCAGGGAGATTTTACCCTCCTGCTCTTCCCCCACTGTGTCATGGGTGGAAAAGAGGAACCCCCCACCCTGGCACACACACCCCGTCATGTCAGCTGCTTGGGTACCTCAAGCCCAAGGACGCCTTCCTGCTGGGGCAATAAGGAAATTTCTGTTTGCTACCACATGTCCCCCCCCCGGACTTTTTGGCCTCCACCCATGATGGCACAACTGTCAGTTTTTGGGGTGCTGTCAGGCACCTTGGGGTGCCAGTCTGGGGGAATCAGGCAACTCTAAGGGTTACAAGGTGCAGAGATGCCTGGTGGTACCCACATGGGTTGGTGGGGATGGGTGGTGGGCTGGGGTGCATCCCAGGGCTGGTGGGGGACCAGCTGGGATGGGGTCTCTTCCATGGAGCCCAAAAGCTCTGGCGGTGCGTGGGCAGTGGGAAGCGGAGGGCAGGGGCGCAGTGGGAGCATGGGGGAGGTTGCACCAGCCTGGCTTACTGCCTGCTGCCCCACTGCTGCCCTTTGGGTGCCAGGGAAGGGTGATGGGGAGGAATCTCATCTGGGAGGAGAAACTGGCCCTTCGAGTTTCCCCAGTGGGTGGAGGGGAGGAACCAAGCGGGTATTATTGCCAAAACTCAGCACTATAGAAACTGCCTGCCCTGTCCCAGAGAAACACCGTGGCCGGGAAGAGGTGCGAAGCTGGGAGCCTCCGGCCAGCCAGGCATCTCTCCCAAGCCTGCTCCACCCCACGGGGGTGGCGGTGAGAGGGTGTTTGCCAGGAGCCACCAAAAAGAGGGAGCAGAGGGAGACGTGGCCAGGCCAGTGTGCCTAGTGGTGCCCAGCTTGGACACCTCCAGGAAGGGCTTTGGGCAGCTACAACGTCCAGGCAGCTCATACGTGCTCGGAGAGGAAAAGGGAATAAAAGCCCTGACGTCACTCATGAGGTCACCTGTTTATGGTGGAACCAGGACCTTCACCCGTCCAGGGAGGAGGAGGCCATTTTCTGGCAGCTTCCTCCCATGCCTCACTGTGGGCGAGGGCCAGAACCCACGTCCCTGAGGCTGAGTCACCTGAGGTGGGGAGCGGGTCCCCATGCCCATCCCACTGCCACCCGGCTGCTTCCGTCAGCGTGCTGGGTGCGGGATGGCACCAGAGGGATGCTGGATCTCAAGGGGCGTGCCGTACCCGCTGCAGGAGCTGATAAGGGGGTGCCATGGCAGGCACGGAGTGAGGCGGTACACAGGGAAGCTGTTTGCACACTGCAAACAGCTGCCTGCCCTGCTGTTAATCGCCCTGTCCTTCACCACCGCTGCCCCACAGCCCTCATGCTCTGCCCTATGAACAGGGAGGTGGGAAGCCTCCTGTCAAAAATGGAGTGAAGCAGCTCTCAACAACACTCACCTGCCTCAAAACCACCTGCCTTGGCCTTGCTTTTGAGATGGGGAAACTAAGGCACAGCGAGTGGATGCTCAAGTTGGGGTGGTGCCAAAGGCAGGGAGGGAGCGATGCTGGGGAAAGGGGGTGGCTGGAAAGCCCCCAACCCGCCTGTGACCCCCCCACCATCCCCACACATAGAGGGACTGTGGGTGCATCGCATGGGCAGTGTGGGCCAATGCTTGGAGACGGGGCTAGCAGGACCCGCTCCTCCTCACAACCCCAAGCACCCCATTTTGGTTCCTGGGGCAGACGGGGACATGGACACCAGTACAAACCCCACCGAGCCAGCCCTGCCTCTCAAGCCAAGCTGTTGCTCGGTCTGTGAACCAGCAGCGTTGCTGAGCGAGCGGCAGCTGTTGCAGAGGGCAGGGCAGGTTTGCAAGGCTAATGGTAGCCCCCACCACTCCCCCGCTGTTGTGCAAACACCGGGCTGCTTGTTTGCAAGCTCCCGAGCAGGTGAGGACGTGTAGCAGCGGGAGGGCAGGCTGCAGGCAGGGCTGTGCTTCCTGCATGGGGCTCATGGCGGGGTGGGGGGAGGCAAGGCAGCCCCCCCACCCTGCTGCCCTCCCCCAGGCAGGGCCAGCAGGGAGATCGACTCCAGAAAATAATTTGTATCCAAGATGAAAAATTTATTTGTTTTTCTTTACAGCGTGGAGAGGGGCTCAGCCATGAAATGGCAGGAGGTGCGGGGCAGCCCCAGCCACCACAGGGCCAGGGAACGACAGGGCTGTCTTCATGCCAGGGCAGGGACAGAGACCAGTCAGCACCTCTTTTAGCGGACAACACAGTGACAGGGTCGGGGCTGGCCGAAAACAGGTGTAGGGGTAGACACATGCCCATGTGAGCGCGTAGTTACCACCTACAACACCTTGGCTGGGCACCAGCCCCGGTTCAATGGAGGGATGCAGGGGGGACATGGGCCAGCCCCAGTGCCAGCCCCCGCATAGGGACACGGTAGGGACAGCATGGGCGAGGTACAGCACATGCCGCGAGGGTTTAATCAAGACATCACTGTGCCACTGCTGGATCAGCAGCCCTGATCAGCCCCTGTGCCACTTCATCTCCTGCTGGCATCAGTCAAACAGACCAAGCAGCTTGCCCCTCTGCTGGCACCCTCCAAAAAACCCCCCCAAATCTCTATGTACAGACCTAGTGTGCCATATCAGTACAAAAATATACACATAAACTCTACAGATCCCAGCTCAGTAGATCAAAATATAACTATAAATCACAGTGCACAGGACAGCATCAGGCTCAGGGAGTGATGGGGTCCCCCCCAAGAGCACAGCACGCCACAGGCGCACCCTGGCGTGGTGGGGGAGCAGATCATCCTCCTGCCTCGTGGGGTCATTTCTCATCCAGCTTACAGTACAGGTACATGGAGACCGCCATGGATGCAATCTGTGGGCGGCAAGAGGTGAGTCAGCCCCCGCTAAGTGTCCCACCCCAGCATGGGTTTGGGTCACAGCCCATAGCATCCATCCTCAGCACACACAAGGAGGAAGAGCCAGGTGTGCCCAGGGACGAAGGCTCAGTAGTCACCCTGGGGCAGATGGTTGTCCATGGGGCTGCACCAGCTCCCAGCAGCCTCTTGGCCACCCAGGCCAGTCCCAGCCCCACTGCTCACCTCCAGGTACAAGGAGGAGGAGGCAGTACAGGGATGCTCAGGCACTCACCTCCAAGGCAGCGATGCCGGCTGCCACGCCACCCACCACGCCTGCATTAGTCCTGATTTCTTCCAAGATCTGAGAGAAACAACCCTGCGGGAGGCAATGACACAGGTGAGGATGAGCAAGGGGTAGTGGTCCCCCAACCACTGGGGCACAACTTCCCCAGAAAGGGAGGTACAGTTCTCCAGCCTAGAGCTGCTCGGCCATGGAGAAGGTCTGGGGGCTTCAGGGCGGGGGCAACTCAGCCACTTCTTAGGCCAAAGCACAATACTGGGGGGGAGGAGGGAAAGAGGCGGGGAAATCATCCCAAAAGGCAAAGCGGTGCCAGGGTTCATGCTCAGCTCCAGGCATGCCACCCTGCTGCAGAGCTCCCTTTAGGACCAGAGCAATAGTAGCAGCTTTGCTTGTCTCCACCATGAACAAGCCAAGGTCACCACAGCATCCCCCAGGATTTAAAGCCCATGGGACCACCATGTCCAGGAGCTGGGGATGGAGCTATGGGACAGGCCTCCCTCCCTGTGCCAGAGCACACCCCAAACCAGGCTCTGCCAGAAGGCAAGAGCCGCTGGCGCATCCGTACCGAGACTTCCATTTTTGCGGCAAGCGTGTCATTGCAGGGCTGCTGGTCTTTACAGCAGGGCGCTGGGTAGCTGCCATGTTTCTTATACCAGGGGGAGTCAGTGAAGTCCGTGTAGTTATTCAGGCCACAGCAATGGACCTAAGAGGGAAAGAGAGGAAGGGATGGGGAGAGCATCCTGCTGGGTCTGGACACCACTGCCCCATGGAGAGGGTCTCCCAGCAAAACCCAGCTCTGGGGGGGTGCTCAATGGCTTTCTTGGGACCAGGATTTTGCCCCACACTCCAGCACGTACAGCTCTCACCCCTGCCATGGGACCACTAGATCCCAAGCATGTAGATCCCAGACACCTGGGAAGCTGATGGGGTAGTGAGAGCTCAGCACATCCAGGGTTGTGATGGTGACCCCATTCCCATCCTGCTCACCCACCCAGGTGTGCACCACCACGCCTGTGCTGGGAGCATCCTGACCCTCAGGTCGGCGCCCCAGTGCTCAGCGCACCTCGTTCATGGTGACATTCCAGATTTGTGTGAGACTGTCATCCTCCCCGTACTTCTCCTTCAGGAGAGGGGTCACCACAGCCGTTAGCAGCGTCTCTGCCTGGAAGAAGAGGCAGAGAAACACCATCAGAGAAGGGCCTGAGGAGCACCACAGAGTCGAGAGCCCCCATACTGGTCTCAGCCCATGGAGAGGAGATCAACCAGACCCAGCATGGCCAGGAGCATGTCACACTGCGTCCCTTTGGCCCAAGAACAGCTTGGCCCCTTCCCCACTAACCAGTGCTTTATGGAACCGAGGCCACTTATGACCAGTGAGTCATCTGATAAGCAGCATAACTGAGGGAGCCAGGAATGATGTTTGCCCTGTGGTTGACTTCTCCAGTGCCTAATGAGGCAAAGTCACCTTTCTCCCCAGGTGGTTTCTCAGGTGACTAATAAGGGGTTGAGTTTGCTCAGCATGAAGCATTAGGGACTTCCTCTCCTATGTTGCTTCGACCATCAGAGGTGGAGAGGTGTCAAGCCTAGGCTGGTACTGGACTAAGGGGTTTAAAAAAAAGAAGCGGGCAAAACTTGTCCCATAACCCTCATTTATTTAGGGCAATGGGAATCCCTGTTCCCATCACCATCACCGCAGCCAGGCTGCCCCAGCCTGTCCACTTAGCTGGTGCCAGCAGGGACCAGCATCCCTTCCTCCTGCAGCAGTGTTCACCTTTCAGCTTCCCTATCCATGGGCAGCATTGCCAGCCCCGGTGTCTCCTGTTTTCCCAAGGGGTAGGACAGGTCCCAGACTAGCCCAACCCAAGATAGGCCACTTACAAGACCTGTGTAGACCAGAGCCACCACAGCAGCAGCAACTTCAGCAATGAAGATGATCAGCACCACTGAGAAGAACTAGGATACAGCAAGGGGAGGGAGGTCAAAGCAATAGCCAGAGTCCACAGGGCTCCCAGGACTCATCTGCTTCCCAGGGCTCAGCAGTACCCTCCCTCAGGGCTCAAGCCCTGACTCATTGCCTTCAGCTCTGCTCCAAGGCAGAAGCAGCACAACCTTGGGGTCCTCCAACCCTCCATCTGCATGGTGCTGACCTCTCTGGACACGCTCCAAGAGACACGTCTGCTCAGCATCAGTTTCTGCTTCCTTTCACCCTTGCCCGGGGCAGACTTTGGTTCTGGCATAAAAACCTGCCTTCCCAAGGTCCACCCAGCCTTCCACCAAAATGGAATATCCAAGGACATCACAGTGAAATCTATCCCTCAGACCACCCCCACCAGAGACCCAGCTCAAATGAGGCTTGATAAGGAGGTAAGTCAGGTCCATACCATCATCAGGAGACACTTGCTGTCCTTCTGGGCGCCGTAGCACCCAAGGAAGCCAATCACCAGCAGGATGGAACCAATGACAATGAGGAAGTAGCTCACATTCGTAACCTGCAGGACGCTAGAGGAGAGCGTCCCAAATATATCCAGGAACGAATCTCCATCTACTGTGACCCAGATGCCAACTCCCAGGAGGGTCCCGCCACCGAGCTGGGAGGAGAGAGACAACATCAGCTCCCAGGCAAGCAGAGATCTGAGCTTTGTGCTGGCACAGGTATTTCTCCCCTCTGCAAGTTTTCACCATAGGAAAGCAAGACTTCGTGGCCACTGAGGGCAGCTCAGGGTGTTGCCACCGCAGGTGTGGGGTGGCCAGATGGGTCGCTACCCCAAAACACACCCCACCACCAGTGCATCCCCGGCTGCGGCATTGCAGCTGCCCCCTTCCCCAGCCTAAGGGGTTTCAATGCCAGCAGTGGGCATTAACCCTCATGCAAGACAGCCGAGCCAGTAGCACCATGGGCCGCTCCCCTGGCCCCAGAGAGGCAACATGCAGCTGGCTCAGCTGCTGGCTACCATCATGAGTTCCTCCAGCCAGGGAAGCTGCCCACTCACCCGGGGGAGCGGCTGAGCAGCCTGTGTCTCCAGACGCTCACATGCTCCTGGCAAGGGCAGCTCAGGGTTGCCTCCAGCCTGTCCCAGCCCTGCCCTCCACCCACTCAACCTTCCCCACCAGCCCCAAGTCCCAGCAGGAGCTTTAAGGAGGGACTGCTTCATCAGGGCGAGCCTGGGGGCTCTGCACCTCCCCTTTCCAAGTCTATATCCCACCGCACCCCCTTCCACGGGTCTCTGTTGCTCCCGTAGAGCCAGGGTAGCTCTCAGGAGCTCCACTACCCTTTGCCCTGGCTGGGAGCAGAGGCTGTCTGTGCTATGGAGACCCCCAACATCCGTGACCCCCAACACTGCAGGTCACTGTCACGCACATGGGCTGCTCCCCTGCAGAGGTGGAGCCACCAGGCAGGGACCCAGCAAACCCCCCTGGCCTGGGGCACCCAGCACACTCCACGAGAGCTTCAGCACAGGGAGTGACATGGGTGGCTGATGCAACAGCCACCATCCCCAGAGCCCAGCACAGTCGCCTCCCCTGGGCTTTGGCCAGAGCTGGAGAGCGAGAGACCCCCACAGATTAAGTCCCCAGCCTGAGGCCAGAGACCCGATCTCGAAACCCACTGCGGCCCCAGGAGCATGAGTCCCACCAACACCCAACATCCCCCTCTCCATCCCCTGCAGAAGGCATGTGGAGGGGCAGGGGAGCCCACACGGGCAGGCTTCGCCCGTCCGATGCCCGGCTCAGGGTATGGGCCCTCAGCTGCTCCCACGGACCCCCGACCCCATCCCAGTTTCCCGGGGCAGCTGGGGGGGCTGCCAGGCTCAGGCCCTCCGGGCAGAGACAGCAACTGGGGTGCACTTACAAATATGGTCAGGTTGAAGAGGATCATCATGACCTTGATAAAGGTGAAGCACCCCATCTTTGCGCTGAGGAGAGCAGAGAGAAGTTATCAGGGGGAGCCCCCGCCCCGGCACAGCCGCTGCCCTGCTCTGAGCAGGGCTTAGCCCCTCTCCAAGGGAGTCTGGGGGCTCCCCACGGGGTCCACCCCCCGAAACGCCGAGCCCAGCCTACCTGAGTGCAGAGCAGGTCCCAGAGCCCCGACCCACCCCGACCTCGCTGCCGCTCCCGCCCCGCCGCCACCGCCCTTTAAGCGGACGCGGACCCGGAGCCGCCTCCGCCGCCGGGGCCACCCCCCGGGGGCCTGGCGAAGCCACTCGGGTCCCTGGGTGCCTGCTGCCCTCTGCCGCCGGAGCCGCCCGCCCCGGGGAACCCGGGGAGCCCGGCCGGCTGCTGCCCGCGCCCATCGCCGCGGCCTCTTGGCGTGGGGTGGGGGACGGGATGCCCCCGACCTGCTGCTGCTGTGAGCTGACAGCCTTCGCGGGGCCCACACCCGTGTCCCCGCTGAGTCTCCACCCCACAGAGCCCCACGGAGCAGGAGGCTGGGACCCCTGGCATGGGGGCTTTGAGGAGCAAGAGTATCTGCCCTGGGGGGGGCTTCACCCCATGGCACACCACCCCGCTGCCCTCCTGGGCAGGCGCTCGGCAGCAGTGCCGGGCACAGCGCCTGGGATTTTTCCAGCCCCGTCAGCCCCACAGGTCAGAGCCCCGTGTCTCTGCCACCCACGCCTGGCACCCCCATGGCTGAGCCACCCCACCTCCCCGGGCTGATGCTGCGGGTGCGCTGCGGGCCCTGCTGCTTGGGACCACTCGGGCAGGGATTTCTCCAAATCCCAAATCTCCAGCCTCCTGGGCCAAAACAGAAGGGAAGAGGAGGACACAGGAATGACCGCGCAAGGCAGTTTGCAAAGGAAAAGCCAAAGATTTATGAGCCGTCCCTAACTGTTGCGCAGGGAGGCAGATTTTTGCTGGCGGGGACACAGCAGTGTGACAACAGGAGAGGACGGTGATGGTCAAAACAGATGCCAGCGCTGGAGCAGGTCAGCAGAGACCTGCCATTGCTTAAGGGCTGCCAAAAGTGATTTTCTTTGGAAAGACGCCTTGAAGCAGGGCTGGTTCCCCTGGAGTGGGGCTGCAGCAGGGAGCCAAAGAGAGCACGGGGGGGATGCTGTGTCCCCAGGCCTGACCATGGGGGTGGTCCTCACCCAGCCAGCATGGCTTTGGGACAGGGTCTTGAGGTTGGTCCCCTCCCCAGCACCCACCATGTGTCCCTTCAGCTTGTCATCAAACCAAAGCCGAACAATGCGAGAGGCTGGGAAGGCCTCATCCTGCAACAGCACGCAGCAAACGCAGGCTCTGGGTGCTCAGCACGCTCCGCCCTACACCCGGCTCCCCCGAAACCCCTCAGCAAATTCCCGGCCTGGCCATAATGATACATTTCAGCAGGATGAAGTCAGCCCATCTGGGCTCCAGCCAAAGCCCTGTGGCATTTGGGGGAAGCCTTCAACCCCCCCAGGCACCCTGGGTATTAATGCAACCTGTGCTGGAGCTGGGGGATTTAACCCTTTTCCCCTCACTACCTGCAGCCCCAGCCCTTCCCCGCAGCAGTTGCCTGTCCAGTGGTGCGAGCCCAGCTGCCACGAAGCCACCCAGAGTGAGGGGCTGAGCCTTCATCCCTCTCTTGAAGGGGGACTGCTGCTCCAAAAACATGAATGAAGACCCCCATCATATTGCCCTTCTCCCAAGAGTTGCCCCATCCCAGCCTAATCTAATTAGCTGCATGCAATCCCCCCACTTCAAAAATAATTTTTGGCAAATATGTAAATACTTGCTCTCATTCCCAATTGTTCCCAGCCACAGGGAAAATCAAAGGATGAGCCAAAGGCTGCTCCACTCGCCTCCCCAACACCCAGCAGCCTGGGGTTTGGCTGCTCCCCAGCATCACCCATGCGAGCCCCATTAGGGAGGCAGGGCTGGATTTTCTGGCTCTCTGGGAAGGCCTGGCCTGACCACAGCAGGACAAGCCCAGTGACATTCCCATGTCCCTCCTGCCCAGCAGGGTCCCACACCTCCCTGCTGTCCCCATCCCTGCATGCAGCCTGGCTGGACCCTGAGCATCCTCTTCCCTGGAGCACTGCGGGGATGCCTCTCACCGGGGCGTGGGTAGCACGACTCCTCCCCAGTGACCTGGTCCTGGGAGGCTGAGCGCAGGGAAGTGGCCATAAGCGGTCACCCCTAAGGTCCTCTGTCCCCAGTGCAGCTGCTAGCCCACACACTGGGGGAGCACAGGAGCCAGGCACATGTCCGGTGTCAGGATCCAGCTATGGTGTCTACACCGAGTACCCTTCCCTGGGCTTTTCTTCAATGAAAAGCTACAAGCTCTGCTCCTACCCTTATGCCTCTTCCAGCTTGTGTTTGCATTTTGAGCATTCAGGTGCTGAATTCCCACCCTGGTGATGATCCTGGGCCTTGGCATCCTCTGGTGACCAGCTGGGCTCACTGTGGACACAGCCTCCCCTGCATCGGGGCCGAGGCAGTGCAGACAGCTGCCGGGAGCTTGGAGGAGGCATTTCAGAGCAGCCATCCATTCCTCTGTACAGACAAATTAGCCTGTGATACTAAAGAAGCATCTGCTTGGGAATAGGTGGGGGGAACCTAAACTAGCATCTCGCACCCAGCGGGGCACAGGGCACCCCAGCAGCCCTCCTACCAGCGGGGCTCGGTGCCCCCTCCGTGAATTAGCAATTGCTAATGAGCCTGAATCTGCTAGTGAGGAGGCCAGGTGGGTGCTGAGCTGGGCGCGCTCAGCTTAACGCCATCCCTAGGGACTCAGCTGGGCACAGGGGACATCCCCCCTGTGCCTCAGTTTCCCTCCTTGGTAAAGCATCAGGTAACAAGCCCTGAGCAGAGCCAGCCATGAAGACCAGACCAGCCTGGGATTGATGGAATTTCAGGGTAGCCCCATCCAGGTGGCCCCCTTGCATAGGGCTTTCATGTGTGTGTTTTGGGCTGGCAGCATCTGTCCAGCTGCCTGTCTGATGTCCAGTCACCTGGAGAGCGGTGGATGGATGGACACACTGCAATGTGGCAGAGATGAACCTGGCTTTGGATTTGCAGATAGAAGTTACTGAATGTTGCAAATTTGTGCTGAATTCATCACTTCCCACCTCCTGCTGGGGAGGAATAAAAATCTACAGGAGCCAAAAGTTTTTGACATCTTGAAAATTAAATATTTCAGTTCTCAGCTTTGAAAGGACTCAAAGCATTTTGGCCAGAGAACTGGGGAAATCACTGATTCCCCCACCCTGCGAGGGACCGGGCAGTGGGACCACACCGATTTCCCCATGGCTGCAGCTCCCACTTCGGGGGAATACTCCCCATTTCCGTGGCTCTGTGCAAAACCATAACTTGAGTCCAAAAAATGGGAGCTGCCCCAGCTGGTGCCATAATCTGTGCCATGCGGGGCCCGGGGTCTAAATACAGGGCTGCAACCATGACCCAGCTGTGCATCCCCCTGGTGCGAGGCCCTCAGGGTAAGGATCTGACCCTGTGCCTTACGTAACTAATTTTAGTCATGATGCTGTTTCTAGCTGCACGTTAATGCAGTTAAAGAGGGGCTCGATGACATCTCCCTGCCCGTGTATCGGGCTGAGCTCCTTCCCGTGCATTTACCCCCCGCAGCGAGTCCCCCTGTGCCTGCCCTGCCACTGGCCGCCTGTCAGCACCCCTCCAGGTAAGATTTTCTTGTTTCTCACATGTGTCCAGGCTGGTAAATCCCTCCTGAATTAATTAACAGGGGCCGTGTAGAAGTGCCAGCTGCTGTAAAGCCAAGCGGGGTGGGTTCAGGGATGCAGAGGGCTGCAGCATGGGGTTGTGTCAGGACAATCCCACACCTGAGCGCTGATGCTCTGGGGGATGCTGCAGGCGAGATCTGTGCTGAGTAGCCTTCGCCGCCTTCTTGCTGTTGCCTCACCAGCGAGGATGGCCATGGCCGACCGGTTGATGGAGCTTTCTCCTGCCACAGGTTGGGGTGCGAGACCTGCCCCAGCTCGGGGCTCAGTGCTGGCGCTGAGGGGCCATCAGTCCCCGATGCCGTGCTGCGACGCCCCACACAGCAGCCTCTCCTCCAGCATTTGCTCTGGCAGCTCCTGGTTCCTGCTGTGCTGTGAAGCTTCAGCTCTGCAGAGAGGCACAGGAAAGAGCCCCAGTGCCAGCCCCAGGCCGTGCCCCGAGCCTTTCCTTATGTTCCTCAGGTTTTTTCCAGCATCTCCCTCCCCAGGTCGGGGGTGACCCCAGCCCAGCTGGGCAGCTCTGCGGTGGAGGAGTGTAGCTGTAGGAGCGAGCAGCTCCCAGCTGCCTGTGGGTGCCATGCTGGGAGGTTGTTTGAAGAAGCACTTGGCTCTTCCTAAAACAAACCCACTGAGACCAGAGCTCACTCCTGGGCACCCTGGGAAAAAAAAAAAAAGAGAGAGGGAATTTTCCTGCTCCTAATGAGAAGAGAAAGCAAAGCATGGCCCCCTCCAAAGAGGGGAAACAGATGAAACCAAAAAAGCTGACTCTGAAATGTCAGCAAAAATCAAACATCTTTTCTCCCTGATTTCTCCAGCTGGGAAGGGCTCAGCCCAGTTTGCAGCCTCACTTACTCCAGCCAGGCACATTAACAACTCTATTTATGCTCTATTTGTTCACAGCCGTGTGGCTAACTTCCCTTGGCCGCTGCTGGGAAGCACGGGGCAAGAACAGCCAGCACATCTTGGGGATGGCGCTGGGCAGCCCCTGAAGCAAAGAGGGGACCAGTAGGGCCGCCCCAGTCACTTTGGGAAGGCTAGGACAGGCAGCCGAGGCGAGTGCCTGCCAAATATCCCCTGGAGACGTCCCCACCAAGGGCTATCCCTCCAGCCAGGAGAGGAACGGGGCTTGCAAGCAGAGCATGGGGACCCCAGAAAGGAGGCAGGTTGCTCTGCCCTCTATAGCCCCATTCTGGGCTGTACAGACAGCGAGCAAAGGGGGGCTTGAAGGGGAAGGTAGGGTGCAAAGTGCAAGGGTGCCTCCTCCTGCGCACCCCGCAGAAAAGCAAAGGCCAGTCAAGTCAAAGGCAAAGCTCTCATTGCAATGAGTGCTGCTCATTAAGCAAATGAGGAAGGATCTGTAGCTAATCAGGGCCTGACAGGCAGCTCCTCTGCTTGTTCAATAAATAGCAGTGAAGGTCTAAACCACCTTTTGCTTCCTCACCAGGAGCTTCCTGAGGGCTCTCTGCCCCCCGCTGGGGGATGTGCCTGCCTCTAGGCTGGAGTGAGGTGAGAGTTTAAATTAAGTGTAGTAGTGACACAGGGTGAGGGGCAGCCCAGGGAGGGGGAGTTTGGGGAATGATCCTGCTGTGGTGCAGGTGGAGTGGGGGGTAAGGGGTGCTTTGGGGGATGTCTGGAGGCAAGCAATGAGGAGGGGCCCTGGGACAGAAGCTGGCCATGCTGGGGAGGACTGGGGTGATGCTCAGCCCCATCCAGTGGGGAGGGGGGCAATGGGACTGAGCTCCGGCAGGAGACGGTGCTTTTGGGTTTGGGGACCCTGAGGCACATCAGGATGGGAAGATGTGTACTGCTGGGTGTGAGGGATCCCACTCAGCAGCCTGGGAAAGGGGAGATGGTGGGTGTCACTCTAGGGTGTTCCTATGCCCTAGAGTCATGGGACTGTGGTAATTCCTGGCCTGTATGTAGGGTTGATCCTAGGATAGGATGGGTGGTAATATCAGATGGTGATGTACCCACCAGCCTCCCCAGCTTTAATCCTCTCTGAGGAGGAAAACACTTCCTTGCCTTTCCCTAGGCAGCCCCTACAGTGATGGCACTGTGCCCTGACAGCCCCCTTGGGACAGGCTGGGGAGACCAAGCAGGGCTTTAGGCACTCAGCAAAAATGCTTCATCCCCAATGGGGCACAGGGGACACAACTGGGGCAGCCCCAGGCAGGGAAGCACGATGTGAGGGGAGGGCAGTGTCCGGCTGTTTGCAGCCAGGCAGTAGCCAGGAGCGACTCCGGCTCTGTCCCAGCAGCTGTGGTAGCAGCATGGTGCCAGCAGGAGCAGGGTGCAGGAGAGAAAAAGCCCTTTTAGTCCTCAAAGGCCAGCAGCTGGGGGGAAATGCAGCTGGAGTGAAATCCCCTGGGATGCTGCTGCCCTGCATGGTCAGGCCACACGCTGCGGGGAAAGGAGGGGAGAGTTTGCTGCAATTAGGGATGGGAAGGGCCATACATCTCCAGCATTGCTCTGCTGGCCTCTGTGCCTTAGTTTCCCCAGCCCTTTCCCCAGGGGGCACCCCAGCTGCCCCCTGGGACCTCATGCTGCCCCTGCACTGTTCCAGCACTGGCCTGGATTCAGCCAGAGTGCATTTCCCAGAGCCCATGTTTTTAGGTACCATCTATTTTTAGGATGCCTAACCTGCAGCAAAGACAAGGAGCAACAGCCAGTTTGGAGAAGTCAGCATGAGAAGCAAGGATTTAAAAACAAACAAACAAACAAAAAAAAGGCAAAAAAAAAAACCAACCCAAAACCAAAACCCAAGCCTCTGCACCTCTGGGAACATCACATCAACCTCACTGTGCCTCACAAATGATCAAATATTGGGACAGCCTGTCCATGCCCCAGTGTAACTGTCTGCTGAGACTCACTGAGACACGAATTGTCTCAAGGCAGAGGCACCCCCAGCACGGTTGTCCCCCATCTCAAAGTGAGCTGCGAACTGATGCTCTTGGTACATGTGACAGCACTGCAGTTGCCACAGGCTGGCGATGTGTGTGTCCCTGCTGTGGCCAAGCTTGGCCCCTTCCCTATGAGCCCTGCCAGCTCCCTTGAAGTTCTCTGCTCTGTTATATTTTAACTGTTGCCTCCTTAATTTTGAAGGGTCCTTGCTGCATGCGGGAGCTCTTGCAGCATCACCCTCTGCTGTTTGATGGGGTGCCCAGCCCTTATGCTGGGTCTGGGGAACATTTCTGGGCAAATGCTCAGGAGGAGAGTGAGGAACCGGAGCATCCCTAGGCTGGGATTCTCCATGGCAGCTCCTGCCTGTTCTGTGCGTGTTTTTGATCCCGACTAAAGGATGGGGTCCTCTGTGCGGGGGCTGAGTGCTGGGGCAGGGAGAGCTGGCTGGTATGGGGGGAGCCCATGGGGTGCCGGTCCTCCCCTGTCGTTTAGCATCCCTAGGGATGGATGGAGACCCACAGATGGGGGGGGTCTCCATCCCACGGAGGAGGCAATTTGGGAGCAGAGATGCTGCATCTGGGGATGAAATCATCCACCTACTCCGACAGTTCCCCCCCCTCCCCGGCTACCGGGGAGGAGGAGGAGGGACGCTGACATCACCGCCGGAGCGCGGCTCAGCGGGGCCGGGGCGGCCGGGCCGGCTCCGTTCCCGCTCCCGCCGCGGGAGCCAACGCGCCCGGTAAGGCTGGCGGAGGCGGGGGGGCTCTGGGCGGCGGGTGGGTGGATGGACAGACGGGCGGACGGACGGCCCCGCGGCTGCTGCTCATCATCCATCCAACCCTCCGTCCATCCCTCCATCCCTCCATCCNAAAAAACACGCAAAGCCACCCAAAAATCTTACATCTTCATCCACCGACTCCATGTAGCAATGCTGGGCGGGAGCTGCCGGAGGGGAGCTGTGTGCAGCGGGAGGTTTCTCAGCACATATGTCTATTTTAAAAGCCCGTGGTGTGATCTCTTGCCCTACTTTCCAGACTCATGCCAGTACTTTCCTTGCATGTGGTGGCCGAGCCCTGCTGGCGGGAGCTCGCCGGGAAGCCGGAGCTGAGCAAGCTGCTGGGCTCTCCCCGGTATCGGGTGCCTGGGATGGGGGACGGAGCAGTGGGGTTGGGGTCGAGGCAGCGGTTTGGTCGCTAACACGCTGCCTTTCTCTCCAGCAGAGACAGGGAGGTCCCCAGTGCCCTGTGGATGAGACCAGGCTGAGAAGGGGACCCAGCACCCCAATTAGCCCCATTTGCTCCCCTCCATTTGTCCCGGTGATGAAAAGGCTCCCTACCCACACCTGAGCCAACCTGGCCGAGCCCTGGGCACCAGCGTGGCTCCACAGTGATTTTGGGGCTGGAGGGGTCAGGAGCCGCTCTCCAACACGGAGATTTTCCAACACAGATTTTTGTTCTGCGTGCGCAGGGAAGGGAGCACCCCCATCCCCACTGCATTGCCCCAGCCCGGCTGTACCTGCCCCGTGTGGGCACCCCAGGCCCCCGATGCCCAGCCAGATTCGGCCAGCGTGACCTGCACCACCCCATCACCATGGCCTCCTCGGACGGGCTGCAGTACCGAGCTCTCTACGAGTACCAGAAGGACCGGGAGGAGGACCTGGCACTGTGCCCCGGGGACGTGCTGACGGTCAGCAGGGCTGGGCTGCTCAGCGGCCCCGACTACAAGGACGGGGATGAGCGCAGCCCCCAGGGTTGGCTCCACGGCATCAACGAGCGCACCAAGGAGCGCGGTGACTTCCCCGGCACCTACGTGGAGTACCTGGGCCCTGCGCGCATTGTTGCTACCGCCACCAAGGCCAGGCCACGGCCCTTGCCCCCGCCACCCGCTGGGACCCCCGCACCCTGGGGTGAGTGCTGGGGGAGCGGGAAGGTGGGAGCCCGTGGGTGGGTGTCCCCTGCAAGATGGCTGGGCATGGGGGGGTACCTTGGCCCCAGGTTTAGAGGGGCACCTGCTGACAAGGAGTTCATCCCCCTCCAAGATATGGTTCTAGGCCCCCTTGCCACCGTGATGTAGGAGGGTGGGGAGCACCTGGCCCCCGGGCTGAGCACGGCAGGACTCAGCTGGCATGGGGCAACTCTTCCCCCCAGCACCATCCACCACCACATATGGGGTTTGCCATGCAGATCCTGCTGCTCAGGCCCCCCCCAAATGGGGCGGCAGGGATGCCGGGAACCCCCTCTGCCTCCCCTTACCGAAACAGGGGTGCTCCTCCCTGACCGATGCCCTGAGTGCACCAAGGCAGGCGCGGTCCCGGGTCAGCAAGCAGCTATGTGCTGCTATCGCAGGGGGGAGGAGGCCACTTTTTGGGGGCAAGTCCCCTTCCCAGTCAAGCTTACTCACACGCGAGGAGCCCTCTGACCCTGGCTGTTTGGTGGGTAGAGCCCTAGCAAACTCAGTGCTGTAGTGTGGACAACTCAGGTCAGACAGAAGCAGATCCAAGGGCTCTCCAGCCCCATTCACTGGGATTTTTAGAGATGGGAGAACATGGAGCCACCCTCTTGCTTCTGCCCCTGCTGCCCATCACTGTTGCCTCGCGCCTACACCACACAGAGGGTGGTATGGGCTCCTCTCCAAGGGGCTGGGAGATGTGCCCAGGGGACCCCTGCCCACGGGAGCCAGGGACATAGTGATGCCCCACAGATCCAGGCATGTCCCCAGCAGCAAGCACAGCCTGCCTGGAGAGCCTGGCCAGTATGGAAGGTCACGCCGCAGGAGCCCCAGCCCTGTGTGTGCTGGGGCGAGAGGATAATATCTTAAAATTTTAAAAAAAAAAATGTAAAATTGAGATTTTTTTTTTTAATAGGGAAAAACCCACTAAAACCAGGTTTTGGGGGTAGATTGAGGAGGGTGCTGCCATCTGCAGGACATGCTCTGGCCATGGCCTTGTGTCCAGCCGCATTGTCCAGGGGGACGTTGGGTGCTGCCTCCCCAGTGCTGTGTCATGGGGTGTCCCTCCCTGGGGTGCCTTTCCTGGGGCGATGCCGGCGTGTGTGTGCACCTTGGCAGGGGACACTCGTGGTGGCCCACAACCACGTCCTTCTGCAGCAGCAGAGCAGTGTGTACCATTTTATGTCGGTTTAAACCCAAACCTTCCAACTGGCGGGATTTCCCTTAGAGTAAAATTCTCCAACCTGCTCTTGGAAGAGAAGGGACTTTTTTTCTTTTTTTTTTTAATTCTTCTCATACTGTTTCCATTCCCAGATGGAGGTTTTGAGGGACATTTGTTTTGGCTGGCCCAAATGCTTATTTTTCTGCAACAGCAGCGTACCACCCTGCATGCCCTCGGTGCTCACTGAGCCCAGTGCTGGGGACCCCGAGCAGGGTAAAGCCCTGGGGGTAGCCCTGAATGGGAGAGAGACACTGCACCTCCCAGCCGTGCCCCAGAGCCAGGGCTGGCTCTGCAAGCAGGAACGTTATTTTTCGATTAAATAATTTCCTAAAAGTGGTTCTGCAGTGGATCTGAGGATCTGAGTCCCCAAGGGACTTCCCCAAGGGACTTCCCAGGAGCTCAGCGGCTGTTTTGCCCCTGCCTGGTTGTCCTGGGCAGCATCACTGCTGCAAGGTTTCACCTCTGCTTCACCTGGGGTCAGAGCCAAGAGGTGCAGCGTGTCAGGATGCCGGGGTCCAGCCTGGCACCCTGAGGGGAGAGGATGGGCTAAAGCTCCAACATGAGCCTGGGGCTATTCCTGCTGTTTCCAGCAAGGAGAAACAGATGGTTATTTTTTGCCATTGCCATCCTTCCCCAAGCCATCGCCTTGGCAGCCAAAATCCGAATTAAAAAACCACCCGTGTGGTGGGGACATTTTCCATGGGCGCCCAATCACCTGCTTTGTTTTAAACCTGAAATCTTCCCTGTTCCCACCCAATATGCCCACACATCCCCACTGGGCAGTGGAAGAGACCCTATTGCCATGCTCAGGGTCGCAGCTGTGCCTGGGGACCAGATCAGCTACCTACAAGCGGGAGGTTTGCATCCCTCCCTGCTCTTCAGGGAGCGCCAGGGCATCACTCTGGCAAAGATGAGAGCCTGGATCTACAGTCAGGCTGTGTTTTTGCAAAAGGTCAAAGGCACATGGCCCTGTCCACAGCCCCCCCTCCCTTTTTTTTTTTCTTTTTCATTCCTTAAAACTATTATGGGTTTGTTGGCTTGACACGGGAGCTCCCTGTCTTCTGCCAGGCAGCAAAAACCAGAGACAGAATGAACCTAATGCTGGAGTTGGCTGGGCTGAAGCACGCCTCACTGCAGGGAAAAGTCATATTCAGGCTTTATTTAATTTGCTATAATTTTTTTAAAGATATTTCCACCAGAACAGATCTTCTCACCACATAAAACAGGCAGAAAAGCTCTTGACATGTCAGCCTTTCCAGATGCCATCTGCACCCCAGCGGTCGCACACGGCTCTGATGCGGTGCAGCCGGTGGCAGCCCCGGACTGTCCCCTGCCCCTGACTGCCCCCTGCCCACTGCCTTCCCGGGGTGGTTCAAGGCCACTAATGAGAGAGTGGGGGGGGAAATCCCCACACTTTCGGGGTCTCTGTCAGGTATAACCCACACAGGTGGAGGGGCTTATCAGCCTGGGTGATAAGAAGGGAAGGATGGATGGATGGAGGGAATGTGTCCTGGGTTAAGGAGAGCTGCTCCCACCCCCACCAGGGGTTTACTCCTCTCTGCCAGGGTCTGGGGTGATTTGTCCTTGTTGTAAAACCCAGGAGCCAGCAGCACCTGGGGATTTGTGCTGTGGGAAGCCTGGCCCACGTTTGGCTGAAAGGCTCCTCAAAGACCAGTGGAGGTCTGCGTCAGCCAGGGGGGTGGTTGAGTCCTCCCTGGGCTTGTGCTCGACCCTGTTGTAGACACCAGAGAATCCAAGTGGGTGAGTGCTGCAGGGAGCCGTGTCCATGCTGGGTATGGATCTGGCCCCCCGGCTCCTGCCTGGTGCTGCTAAGGGCTGTGGGTGATGAGAGGGAGCAGCCTCAGTGCCATGGGAGGAGAGGTGGGGAAGGGGTTTGAGCCTGAAGGAGCTCCACGCTCAGTGCAGGGTGCTCCCCATGGGCAGGGTGCGAGCCCGAGCAGGTCTTTACATCTCAGCAAGCAGCTGAGCCCCTGACAGTGACTCTTACTGCAAAAAGAGGATAAAATAAGGGAGAAGTTCTCCAAAATTGGACATGCGTGAGCCGAAGTGTTGGTTGTGGCTGTGCCAAAGCAGCAGCTTGATCTTGTCCTGGGGCAGCTGAGGAAAGAGGCTGGAATTCCTGCAGGCAGGAATTTCCAAGCCCCTTCTCCCCTTCTTTCCTTCACAGGGCTCCCCGGGCAGGCAGAGCTCACCGAGCACCCCACCCTCCCCGAGCAGGCGTTGCCAACTGTGGCCAGGCTCATCGAGGCGCTGGAAAAACAAGGTACGGGCAGCCGCGGTGTCTGTCCGCAGGGCTTACGTGGGTGCACACACGCAGCCACCTGCTCTACCCGTGTTCGGAGGTGCCCCAAGAGCATCGCTAGAGCCAAACCTCTCCCCACGCACCCCAGTACACACACACTGTGGGCAGGGCGGGGGAGCTTGGTGGTCTCTGTCCCTGCCCGCTTCCATTGCGTTGAGGGGAGGATGTGGGGCTCAGGACTGATCCCTCTCTCCTGGCTGCTCCCCAGGTCTCGACAGCGAGGTGCTCTACAGATCTGCCCCCGGGGCTCTGGGGGATGCTGAGCTGAAGCAGGGTCTTCTGGCGGGTAAGTCCCAGAGCCACATCCCAGCCTGTGTCCCCAGGGGGGAAGGGGGCTGTGGGGGTGATGCTGCCAGGCGAGCCATGCTAGCCAGGCACAGCAGGGATGGGTTACTGGCTCCAACCTTGTTTTGCGCTAATTACAGCTCTGTAAGGCCCTGCTTGCGTGCGAGCCCCCCCCTACTCCCCCAACACCCCGGTGTGATGCTGCCAAGCGGGATGCAGGTGCGGGGCTGGCGCACTTAACTAGAAGCTCTATTTTTTTTTCAGGGAGAAAAATATTTTGGTTTTGTACGTGAGGAGCAGGGCAGGGAGAAAGCCTCCTGTGGGTGCGATGGGGAAAAAGAAAAGGGGAAGAAAAAGCTCAGTTTTTTAGGAGAACGGGAAGCGTTTTGCAGGACCGGGGTGGGGGGCATGAGCAGGCTGGGGAGGAGGGAAAAGCCATGTCCCCACGCCTGCTCCTAAACTCACGGCTGGGCTGGCAGGGGGGCGCTGGGGACGTGATGGACCCAGCGTGGATCTGCTCACATCTGGGGCGGGGGGCCGCGGCGCCCGGAGGGCGGCACTGTGGCACCAGGCACGGTGCAGCCCCGCACAGCCCGGCCGGNGCGCCGGGAGCCGGCGGCAGCCGGGCCGTGTTGCTGGGGAGAAGGGCTCTGATGAAATCGCTATATTAAGCAACATGACCTCATCGCTTCCCCCGCGCACCGGGAGCTGAGTCCCCGCCGGGCGGGGGGCCGGGCTGCGGAGAAGGAAGGGATGCAGGAGAGGAGATGCTGGGGCTCCCGGGGCTGCCCTCTGCTCCTCCGGGGGTGATGGGGGGCACGGTGCACCCCACCGCCCTGCTCTCCTCCCCTCGCGGGAGCCCCTGCTGCAGCCTGGGGAAGGCAGGAGCAGTGGGGTGCCCTTTCGCACGGCCTTGTCCCCCAGCCCAGGTTCCCCGGCAGATCTCCAGAGGAGGTGGAGGCATCTGGAGATCAATCCCCTTGGCCCCTGCTGCCCAAGGCATTGATGCCCAGGCTGGGCAGGGGCAGCGACAACAGCATGAGAGGGATGCTTTGCTTTCTGAGCACGCAAGAGTTACGGGTCCTCCGTCCTCCCCGCACAGCTGGTGCAGCATCCCTGGCAGGCACAGGGCTCCCCAGCAGCACCGCAGCGGTCACTACCGAAATCCTGCCCAGCTTTGGGAGGCTCCCCCAGCCCAGGGGCAAAATCCACTGGCTTTGCCAGAGCCTGGGCTGCAGCTCTGAGCAGCTGCTGCGTCCGTCCAGGTTTTCATCTCTCACTGCAGGACCTAGCACCAGGCAGGGAAATGCCATTGTGGTTTTCAAACCATTTGAAAGCCCTGAAAAATCCCCAACAGCCCTGACTGATTTGATGCTCCCAAGCCCCCCATCTCCTCTAGGACCTAAATAAGCTCTTCTATTTGGCAACTCAGGGGGCTGTCCCGTGTGCTTGGTAACGCTGAGCTGGGCAAAGTCAGAGCTCCCCAGAGCTGGCTGGAGGGGGTAGGACATGTCAGACATTTGCTAGCTCTCAGCTGAAGGGGTTGATGCTCAGCCCTGCCAGAGGGATGCTCTGCAAACAGGATGGGGATGATGTTCCTGCCAGGGCCAAGTATCCTGGCAGAGCCCAGGTTTGGCAGCCTGCTCCTTCCGCAGCCTCCTGCGGACCAGAGACCCAGTGGTGCTTCCCCAGGGCCCTGCTGGAGCCCAGACCAGGCTGGGGTAGGGCAGAAGAGCATCTCTGCTTTGGCTTCCATACAGGCCCTTTCATTGCATTTGGTGGAGTAAAACATCCCTGCCAAAAAAATGGGAGTTTGCATGCCCCATGCACAAGACAGCAGAGGGAGGAGAGGGTCGCATTTCTCTTCCTCCTGTGCTCCTGAGGGTCCATTCCTCCAGTGCCCCATCTCTGCCAGCAGCCTGCCTGCAAAAGTTAGGCTCCATCTTGGGGAATGGGGAGAAATTAGAGCCAGGGCTGCTGGTGGCTGGAACCGAACCGTGTCTTGGCTGGGGGGAAAACTGGGTTCCCACTGCGGGTTTCAGCTTCCCTGTGAATACCCAAATCATGCTAGTGTCTGGCAGTGGTGGCAGGAAAACTGCTAGAGAGTGCAAGGAAAAAGGATCAGGGGCTGGAAAAGTTCGAGTGTTGGTTTTCTAACCCCCAAATCTTAATGTGTCAGAGAAAACAGGGTGTTTTCTACACTGAAAGAGCATCTGAACTTCCAGCGGGGAGGAGGAAGAGGTTTCTCTAGGGACAAGGAGCCATGCAGGTCACAGCAGTCCTGGCTGTCCCCGGGAGCCCGCAGGCATCGTGTCCCTGGGGCCAGGCAGCACAGGCACCCATCTGAGTTGTGCTGGTCAAACTCTTTCCCTGTCCCTGGCCTCTTTGGAGCCCTTAGCCGTGGGGGACCTAGCCTGATGGGGTAGCCCCCAAGCTGAACATCACCCAGGCTTTGGGATAAAGGTTTCCCATCCTCATGGGGCTGTGACAGCGTTGGGAAGAGTGGACACAGCACGGCTCCATGTGGCTCTACAGCCTGGGCTGAGCCTGTTCCCATCCTGGCCCTGGTGACATCCTGCAGGATGGTGGCACCTGACCGCTGGCTAGAGCCTGTGCACCAAACTTGGATGATGCAAGAAAAATTATTTATAGGTGAAAAAAAAAAAAAAGAAAGCAAAGACAGAGCTGGCCAGTAAAGCACGGTCAGTGAACTGAGTGCCTCTGCTGCCACCCAGCTGAGATGCCACTGGGGCCGGCGGGTAAAGCATGGACTGAAAGGTGGTTGGGCTCTCAAGCCAGCTTATGCTGGCTCCAGGGGAAAATTAATTGTTTTAGGATATTTGGTGCTCAATTCAGACCCTTACACCCCGAGAGGCGAGCGGGGCCATGCAATGTCACTGAACACAGGGGTCAGAGTCATGTGGCGGCACCAAAAAGGGACTTAACGAAAAGCTGCAGCCCCACGGGGGGCGAGGGGGATTTGCCAAAGGGTTGCAGGCTATCAGCCAGCCAGGAGCACTGCTGCAGCCACAGGGAAAGAGTTATGGGCAGAAAAAGAAGAAACTGGCAGCAGCAGAGTACTCCCAGTGTTCCCTGCAGCGCCCAGCTGCAGGGCTGCTTCATGGCCTGGGGTGTCTCCATGCCCATTGTGCCAAGGGCCACACATTGACCCTGAGGGTTTCCAGCCCCCAGCACTGCTGCTGTCCCCTGTGTGCAGCTCAGGCGCTGTTCTGAGCGCAGGGGATGGGGCGAATCACCTGCAAAGTCCCTGGTGCCTGCGGGCATGAGGTGTACGAGCCCCTCCAGCACCCAGAGGTGACATCCTCTCACCCCATGCTTGCTCGGGGTCCTGCCTGATGGGGTAGCCCTGAGATGTGCAGCCTTCCCCTCATGGCTGCCACTGAACCTGGAAACATGGGACCTTCTCTGGTCAGTGGCAGCAGAGACATGGCTGGGCTGGTGGGTGCTGGAGCCTTTCAGAGCTGAGGGACCCGAGCTGGAGGAGGCTTGGTGTGGGGATGGCTGCAAAGTCCTGCGTGGAGTGGCTTGGCAGCGCTTTGCCACCACTAGTGAGGGATGGTCTGAATCCTCATCCCTCCTCCCTGGTGGGTGACAGGGTGCAGAGACCCTGCAGGGCCCCCCCACCCCAAGGCTCCCTGGGAGCCCTTTATGGCTCAGATGGGGCTGAACCCATCCAGCACTGAAACCTCCCAGAGTTTGGACATCCCATGACCCAATCTGGGCTCTGGGGTCCATTGGCAGAGACAAACGCCATGAGCCTTCCCCAGGTAGCACTGGGAAAAGCCTCCGCTGCTGGCAGGGCCAGGCAGGAGCTGCCTGCAGCCCGGGGTGCCAGGGCGAATCCGGCAGCAGCGCAAGGCGGATTGGAGCCGGTGTCTCCAGGCGTGCCGTGCCTGCGCTGCCATCCTGCGTGCTTTGATCTCGGGCCCCGGCACAGAGCAGTCTGCCTGGAGACACACTCACGTGCCCGGGAATTAGATCAGGGCTCGGCGGGGATTAGTGAGTGGTGGTGGGCCCCGGGGCTTCGCTGGGGCTGCCGGGAGCTGCTGCTGGGCAGAAAGAGCTGGGCTGGGGGGGAGAGCAGCCGGGGGGGGCCTCACACTGCTCCCCCATCATTGAGGGGACTGAACACATCCCCATCATCGTCCTTGGATGCCAGAGGAGGCTGGAGGTCTCCAAGGGCTCTCGTTTCCCCTGGCCCAGATAATAACCCCACCACAATGACTTTACTCCCAAACCTGAGGTGTCCCGGTGCCTGCTGCACTGCTTTTTATTTATACCTGCAGTGGAAATAAACTCTGCGTCGTTGAGCCTGGCAAGAGGCATGAGCTCATGTCTTATATTTGGTGGTGATGAAAGAAGGGTAAATAAACAGCAGCGGCACAGACGTCCCTGCCAGACCCATCGGGGTGAATTGGGGGTGAGCTTTTGCCATCCCCTCCCATAGCTGCTGGGGAAACCGAGGAAGGGAACTGCCCTCAGGAAGCTGAGGCAGGGGAAGGCAGCCTCACTGGGCACCCTTGGAAGGGGGGTCCCAGCACCCCTGCCTGGCTGAGTGCAAGCTGGGGGTATGCTGAGGTGAAACCCAGCTGGGAGGGTGTTTGGGGCTGCCAGGCGCTCCCATGCATGGGCATGGGCTGTCCTGGCAGCTGCCAAGGCTCCAGCACAAGGTACCAGCGAGATGTTACAATGGTGCTGAATTAAAGCTGGGGAAATATTCCCTGATTCGGTGCAC
Organism: Anhinga rufa; assembly: GCA_013400875.1. NCBI lineage: Eukaryota > Metazoa > Chordata > Aves > Suliformes > Anhingidae > Anhinga > Anhinga rufa. The sequence continues at coordinate 256,439 of VZTV01037800.1, forward strand.
AGTTCCCCAGTAAACCCCCACTGTGGGATGCCCAGGAGCCTCAAACGCCTAGTCAGGACCAGAGGATTTACGGGTTCTTGTGCAGGCAGCATCTGTGTAGATGGGGTGGTATAGCCCCCAGGACTGGACAACAAGGACATCCCTGCAGCTCCAGCTCACAATTAGACCTAAAAGGTCCAGAAGGGATAGGAAAACTCCCAAGTCAGTATTTAAGTCAGACCCAGGTATGGGTGGTTTGGGTGCCCCTCTACCATGGGGACCATGCACCCAAGAGCATCATGCTGCGGCAGCATTTGGCAGCCAAGGTCCAGCTTAGCCTGTAGGACTCCCTCCTGCAAGAGGGGCTGTGGGTGCTGGGCAGCGTCTGCACCTTATCACCCACGTGCTGGCTGGGGTCGTGGGCACAGCTGTCACCTGTGTCCATGTGCAGGGGACAGCCAGTTACCAGGATCTGCTCCAGCTTCTCCTTCCAAACAACCCCCCACACCTCCTCCCTGACACCTCTTGGCTAAACATCCTCTGCATTTACCGAAACTCTGGGCTTACTCACACCTCCCCAGCTGTCTGCAGCTGCTGGGAGAGGTCCTGGCAGTTCCTGCCCAGCCTGACTCAGCCCAAAGCCCCGGCATCCTTCTGCCTCTGCTGGGATGCAGGGTCTGGCATCCCGGTGGGAGGAAGCTGGGAGCACCCATCGCTTTTCCCTCTGGGCCAGTGGTCATCCTGTGCACCCCTTCCCAAGCCCCAGATTTATTCATGCTTTTTATCCCCCATGGGCAAGGGATGCTCTCCACTGGTCCCTGGCTTCTTGCTTGCTCTGCAGGCAGGTCAAAAAAGCAGGTTGTGTGCTGGAGGGGGTTGGTATGGAGTTGAGGTTGGGGTTTTGGAGTGTTTTCCTTCTATTTGTGGCAGGCGGATGGAATCCCTCCATCATTCCCCTGGGGAAGGGACAGAAACATCTGGAGAGCATTGGGAGAGCCGTGACTCATCCTGCAGCATCATTAACTTCTTATAGCTGGTTATCATCTCCCTCTGATAAGGAGAGAGCAGCATCCGTGGGGTCAGGTTGGCGGTAATTGGCTGGGAAGGCTGCAGGGTTAACCCTTCCCCAGCTGCTGGCTGAGCCTCCCTGAGCTGCTGGGGTGCAGCGGTGCTGGCCTGCAGCTCGGAGCACCCCCCAGTTGTGCTCTCAGCCCAGTGGGGAACCCAGCTCACCATGGCGGCTCCAGGGGAAGGAAGGGAGCTGGGGCAGGAGGATGCTGCTGCATCTCCAGGAGGATGGGGGCAACAGGCTAATGTCTATTTCTAGCCAACATGCCAAGGAAAATTGTGCTATCAGCAATCAGTCCCTGTTAGCAGGGTGTGAATCCCCCTGGTCTCCCCATCACGCCTCTCTCTGGGTGTAAAGATGTTTCTGAGTCTTGCTTTGAAACCAGCTGAGCTTTCTCTTTGAACACCCCCCAAGCCCATGCCTAATGATGCAAACGAGCTAATTAGACCACAGTGGACCTTGGGGTTGATCGCCTGGGGCCAGTGCCCAGCAATGGCCCCTTCCATGCTCAGAAACAGCTTGCAGCTGCTCTCCCCAATTCACGGCAGCATCCTTAAGGCAAGGGACAGGTCCCTGCAGAAACCTGTGCGGCAGGCAGGCGAGAGCAACCAGGCTTCCCCTGGGGTGAGAAGGGGTTTGGGGTTTGCCCAGTGCATCCTGCTGATGGGAACAGCTCTCTGCAATACAGCCAAGCAACAAGACCCTGAGACCCCCCCCAGCAGCATCCCTGAGATTTAGCCATGCACTGAGGGATTTCAGCCCAAAACAGAGGTTAGAGTATCTTACAGGATCCCTGACCCCACTCGCCTCCCCTGGCCCAGCTGGAGCCAATCTGCCGGCTCACTCCTCCAGGGCAAGTGCTAGCAAAAATGGGGAACTGGCTGTTGCCCCCCACAAACCCCAGCAGAAATAACCCTTTTGGCCAGCTGAGAAGGTCCAGAAGTGTGGCTGGGAGATGGGAGCATCAGCATGAACCAGAGCGGGGCTGGGATGCAGCAGGCGCGAGCTGGCACAGCCCTGCCTGCCTCGAGGATGCTGAGGGACCTATGGGGTGATGCTGTGACATCGGGGGTGCCAGAAAGACAGCGCCTGCCTTTGCCCTGGGTTGCGTTTGGCCACGCTGGATGGCTGCCTGCCCCAGCGCAGTGGCATCTCTCCCAGCTGTCCCCATGCTGCCCCTGGGCACAGTTCCAAGCCAGCCTGGTGCTTGCTCCTGAAAATGAGGTAGTGTCTCCAATGGCTGGGTTAAAGGCTTCGCTTCGGGCATTGGTCAATCTGTTTTGTCTCCAGTCCCAGAGCCAAATGGCAGGCGCTGTCCATAAGGGACCTGTCATGGCTTCTTGTCCCCAAGCAGGCAGAGGGGGAGGCAGGCCGGCTCCCAGGCCCACAGTGGGGATGCCCCAAGGAGATGAGATCAAGGTCAAGGTTCCCAAAACCAGCCTTTGCCAGGAGTTAGGGGCTGTTCCCCATCCCAGCCCCACTGGCTGGGTGTCTCTGAAGCCTTGTCCTAGGATGCAGTTCTTCTCTGCTCTTTTGGGTTTATCGCCCCAGAAGGGAGCATGGCCACATGTGGTCAGCTGAAATGGTTGGAGACTCCAGGCATTTTCTGCTGGAAAATGCTGGTCTGGAAGATGGAGCATCTTCCAGAATGGCACCAATTTCAGTAAAGCTGCATTTTGGGGTGAAGACCCAGAGAGGGAAGAGGAAGCGGCTCAGAGCAGGGCAAGCCCACCATTTTCTTCTCAATCACAACACACCATGCCATTTGGGGGCTGACACATCATCTTTAAGAAAGTGCAAAATTTGCTCTTTTTTCAATATTCTCATTTAGAAGAAGCAAGAAATTCAGTTTCTATAAACAAATAATTTAAAATTATCCCAAATATCTTGGGCTTCTTTATTATTCCCCACCCCACCCCAAGGTTTATCCTACAAGGAGAATTTCAAAACATTGCATTTGGCTCCAGTTCTATTCAAAGGCAGATTTTGAAACCTCCAGATCTTTGCAAAAGGGACTGTTGCCCTCCGGGCAGCCACCTCCTGGCCCGGCCGGGCTGAGAGACCTCCAAGAAAAACGCATGAGGCAATACCAAAGGATGCTGAAAGGGCTCTTCACCCTGGATCCCAGTGAAGCAACATCCCCACGCTGGCCCGGCCATGGGGCTTGGATGGATGTATCCCACCCTTTGGCTCCTGCTGGACCGTGGGATATTTCTGCTTGGAGCACTGCTCCTGTCCCAAGCCCAGGCTGGGTGGGCTCAGCCTCTCCCAGGCACTTTGCCCCATCCCTGGAACATCCTTCACCACCTCTCCCAGAGCAGCTGCCTTTGGGGGCATGTTTGGAGCACTTTGGGCTCGCTGGGGTGACGTAGGCCTTCAGCAATGTGCGTTGCCTGGGGACCATAACCCTGTTCCATGAATGCATTTTTCCAAGCAGGTCCTCCAGGGCTGGGGTTGCCACATGGTGCCTGGGGCAGCCGCTCAGCCTGTCCCATGGGTGCTATCCTGCAGTGGGACCCCGGTGGGACAGCAAGAGCCCCTGCCCCACACACTGGATGTACAGTGCACACAAAGCAGAGGTGCTGCCTTGTATTTTCCATGGGCACATGGAACTCAGAGTCAGTGGAAACTGGGACAGGAATATTTGCTGGGGTGGGTTGGCAGTGAAATCATGGGCTGCTGCACCTGGGGGATGAGGACATGGACAAAGAAATTGGCACCCACGTCTGGAGGAGAGATCACAGGATTGGAAAGGCTCTGAGCTCCATGCTGGAGGGGCAGCACCACAGGCTAAGGGCTCCCGCTGGGTCTCTCTGTGCAGACGCCTCGGCCGTGGACATGGACCTGTATGATACCCAGACGCTGGCAGAGGCCCTGAAGTGGTACCTCCAGGAGCTCCCATCGCCCCTGATCCCTCCAGCTCTCTACAGTGACTTGGTCCATATGGCTCAAGGTAAGCACAGCTGGGCTCCCCCCACTCCTGGGAATGTTTCCGGGGCTGAAGAAGCTTTGGGAAGCCCCTAGAAAGGCTCCCCAGCATCTCCAGGGTGGCTCCTGACCCCATCTCCTGCCCAACGCTGCACTAAGGGCAGATCCTGAGAAGGATCACTGGGAACATCCCCTGTGCCAGAGTGGCGCAGCACCTTTTGGGAGATGCTCCGGGAAAGCGAGGGAAGACCTGGTGAGCAGCTTCACCCCCACCACAGCATGGTCCTCTCCCACCGCAGTGCCCGGAGGAGGAGGTGCTGCTTGCCAGGACGGGCGGCTGCCAAGGCTGGGTGATGCTGGCCCCAGAAGAAAGCGTTATTATAATCTTTTGGCTCTGCTGCCTGGGAATTTTTTACTGTAATCTTGTTAACTCTTGGCTTTATATGGGCATAGAAAATTCTCTGCTTTTCCATCTTACTGCTGTTAGGAAGTGCCTTTAGGTCCCTGCAAGCTTTCCAGCTTCTGCGGAAATGTATGAGACCCTCAAGGTTTTGGTTTTGTTTGAATTTTTTTTTCAAATAAACAGGGCAGGGCTCGTACCCAGGTCAGCAGAGTCCACAGCCCATCCCAACAGAGAGCCTGAACCAAAACCCATTTCAAATGAGTCCTCATGCAGCCACTCAGCTCTTCCCAGCCTGAGGCCCCACAGGCATCACCAGGCACACACAAGGCCCTTTCCCACTGTGTTAGATAGGACCCGAACCCCTTGCCACCTTCAAAACCAGGATTTCCCCTTTTGCAGCAGCTGCTGTCTCGCTGCTGGTCGCTGCAGTATCCTCCATCCCCATGCATCACTTCCCGTCCTAAACCAGATTAGTGCAGATCGTGCTCTTAGCTGCCTTAGGAGGCACTAAAAGATCACCCATGGCCAGACCACTGTGGCCTTTTCCTACCATGTTCTGGCAGGAAAAGGCAACGGGCTCTTTGTAGCCTCTGGCAAGGCAGGAGGGACACACAGAGAAGACACAGATAACTCACACCCAGTCCTCCCTGCCCTGCACAGACATGAAGCCAGGAGAAATACCCCTGGGGCTGGTAGCACTGAGATGCTGCCTTCCCCTCACCCAGCAGCGGAGAGAGGAGAAATCAAAGGCTGCCTCCCTTCCAAGGATAAAAACGCAATTAGGAAGCAATTAGCTGGGTTGCCTCGTTAAACGACTTCAAAGGGAAGTGCCTTTCCCCATAGCCTGTGCTGGAGTGGGCTCTGCTCCTGGCACAACGGGTGCAGGAGGAGGGGGGTAGGAGGGGGCAGCAACGGAGGCAAAACCGATGGGGATTTCTCTGAGGCTTTAAAAAAAAAAAAAAAAAACGCAAGTCCTTCAGGAGACAGTGCTGGTTTTTGGCAGTCTGCCCTGCAAGCAGGCTCCTTCTGCCCGGCTTGAGGCTGCAGGCTAGAAAAGTGGCAAGCTGACTACCTGCAAAAGGAGGTCAAAAACATCCCCAAATTTCCCCCTTGGCTGTGGGCCTTTCCCCTGCTGCACACCCTGGGTACAAAAAGGTGCAAAGCAGCTGATTGGGGTAGGGGAGGCCTGGAGCAAAGCCAAACATCCCACAGGAACAACTTGTTGGATAGAAGGGCACACGAACACCCCATCGCTATCCCAGCTGGATTGCAGACCTGCTTCAGTGGGGATCCCGGACCATCCACCCCTCCGGCTCTGGTACACCCCAGCCCCGAGGGTGGATGCTGGGAGCTGGCTGGGCATCAGCCAAGCCTCAGCCCTGGTGCAAGAGAGCTGCAGGGATCTGAGTCAGCCCCCAGCCGAGCTGGGCTTTGAAGCTGGCTGAGAGCAACACAGCCCTGGGGACCTCCCTGTCCCCCACAGATCAAAGGGCTGGGGTCAAGGCAGGGATGGAGGATGGCCAGAGAGAGAGCAGCTGTTTCCTGTGCCCGGGGCAGGGACCAGACCCCTGAGCTCACAGCTCACAAGACCAGGGAGCCCTGGCCAAGGCTGCCAGAGGGCACCAGGGACACTTGTGGGAACACCACGGGACTGTGGGCTGCTCAGGGTGCCCGTGACAGGGGTTCTGGTGGCACCTCCATAATGTGCAACGCCATCAGATGCCTGCTTTTGTTCACATGGGCAATTCAAGTATCTCTGGAAGTAGTTGTCCCCCAAACCAGCCTCCCCTGCTGCTGCATTTCAGCATGCAAGAGAGACTACATTGGGAGGGCTGCAGGAGCTCACTATGGCTGTACCTGTAGCTCTCGGCCCAGGTGCAGCTTTTTTTCCCCTAAAAAGCCTTCTCCCTCCCAGCTTACTTTTTCTGCAGGGGAGGGCTAAGCCTTTAAAATTGGCAGATCTTCCACGTGGTGCTCATTTCCCCACCTCTGCTTTGCTCTGCCTTCTCCATGGCTGTTCTGTGCACCAATGCAGGGCTCTTACAGTTCTCCTCAGTTAGAGCTGTACTGAGGGGCGTTTAGGTGCAGCCCCTGGTGCTCCCTCCCTTGCTGTGCTGAGAGGGGAAATGTATTAAAGTCACCCTACAATGTGATCTGGGGTGGTGTGAGTGGGTAAGTGGGGCTGGCAGCCTCCAGTGAGAGGCAGCTGAGACCCCCCCAGGGGTCTTTTTTCAAGACCCCTTCACACCTCTGTGTACCCTGTGCTCCCTGGGGTACCCATGTGTCCCACAGCTTCTCTGTAGGGAGGGATGGACTGCAAAGAAAAAGTCATGGGTTTTGGGGCAGAGGCTGAGGTCAGTGTTTTGGGGCTCTGTGGGGAGTAGAGATCTGCCATAGCTCATGCCATGTGTGCTGGCAGGTGCCAGCACACCAAGAGAGGCAGGGGGATGCCCTGACCTCCCAAACTGACTTTTCTCCTGTTTCTCCTCTGTTGCAGAGACCCCATGCCTGGAGGAGTGTGGCCAGCAAGCCAGAGCCCTGCTAGCCCCCCCGGCCCTGCCGCAGCCCCAGGCACTGCTCCTGCGCCAGCTCACCTGCCACTTCTGCCGCCTCTGCCAGGGCACCCGCAGAAGCCGCCTCTCGCCCCGGCTCCTCGGTGAGCTCTTCGGGGAGCTGCTTCTCCGCCCTGCGGCAGCCAGGTAAGGTGCCCCTGCCATGCATGGGATGGGGCAGGCAAGAGAAGGGCTCAGCCCCAGGGTTTTCTGAAAGGGAGGTCGGAGCTGGGAGCCCCCATCCCAACTGTGATGCTCTGACATTGCACCCATTCCCACAGTGACCAGGCGTGATGTCACACATGGGACTGGGATACACAGCATTGCCCCAGTCCCACAAGAGATCCATCAGGGTGGCTGGCTTCTGTCCCAGAGGCGTGGGGATCTCTGGGGTGGCTGAGCTGCTCGCACCCTCACACCCTGCCCTTCTCCCCACAGCACCGAGGCGAGTCCTGAGCTCTGCGCAAGGATCCTCGAGTCCCTCATCATGGCCAGCGATGCGGCGGAGGTGCTGGCAGCCCCTGGTAAGAGATGCCTGGCTGGCGGTGGAGGGGGCGGCAGCAGCAGGTTGTGGGGTGGTTTCAGTGGCTGGTGCGGTGGCGGGAAGGTGCCTGCATCCCTGCGGTGGTGCCCGGGCTGCGCTGGCTCCCTGGCCATGTTCTCATTTCCCCTGCCTCCTTTCTTCTCAGAGAGACTGGTTTGGGGACATTTCTTTGTAGCCCCTTGGAAGGTTTGTAGCCGTTTTCTTGTTTAATGTCTGTGTCGCTGCTCTTTGGTCCTGGTGTGGTGCAAACGGGTACTGCTCCCCCATTTTGGGGAGCTATCAGCTGGGGGCTGTTGCACAGCTTGTTTCGGTGAGCAGGGATCTGGCTGCAGTCTGGGAGGGAAAAAATACCAACACAACCATAAAATAGCAGGATGGTGCTTGCTACAGGATCAAATCCGGGTTTATGATTTTTTTGACTTGTATTTAGTTTTCACATGTGCAGAATCACATTGCATCCATTGATGTACTGCTGCTTCCCCTGTGGGGCATCCCCAGATTGGTGATGGATGGGCGCTTGTCCCCCAACTCTCCATGCTTGGGAAATGAGCGGGGAGCATGTGTTTTTCTGCAGATGTTAATGACCCATGCAGGATTCACCCCCCAGGACTGCAGTTCTGCCCCTTTTATTACCAACACCAGTGTTTGCCTCCAGCACCTATTTGATCTTTACTTCTGCTCTGATGATTGAAGTCCCAGTCCTCTGCCGGCCAACTTCTCCTGCCATGTCCCTCTCGCTTGGTGGCATCTCATGTCCCATCGGTGTCCAAAACCAAAGCGCGTGTGTGCCCCTTGTGCCCTCTGCAGCACTCCAAGGTTGGGAGGCAAGCGGTCCCTCCAGGCAGGGATGTACTTGGGAGGGTGCTCAGTGGAGCACAAACTGCAGACCTTGAGGACCACAGAGGTCCATCCCTATGGGATCCCATTTCCAGGCAGCTGCTGAGATATGGCTGTGTCCCCACACTGAGCTGCCCAGACCACTGGGAGGCACAACTGCTTCCAGCCCTCCTGCTTGGTGACATGTTTGTGTTGGACCCAGTGAATCCCGTCTCCTTGTGATGCATCTGGGTCCTTGTCATCACCCTGCCTCCCTGGGGGCTGGCCAGGCCAGGCAGGATTATAACTCTTAATATTCCTCGTAAATCAGCCCTTTCAGACCTGTCATTTATTGCTCTCCCCTGAGCTGTTGCCTGTGAGTTTGTTGAGATCCGTATGGCTCTTCCACCTGCTGATCCAGATGTTGGGCAGCTGTAGCCCAGCAGACACTGGGATCCTCATTGCCTTCCCTGGACCCTGTGCTGTCACTGGTTACCCCCACCCCAAACTGAGCAGCGTTGTTGGGTAGGGCTCTGGGGTCCTCACCCCCTTTCTGGGTCAAAATCTCCTCTCTGGGCACGTCCTGATGTGGGCAGCCCACAACTGTGGGACAGGGCACAGGGTTCCTGGGCTCACCACCCCATGGGCTGCCTCACTGAGGGACTTCAGACAAGTCCTGCCGCCTCCCCTCTCTTTGTACCTAAAAGCGAGGATATTATTACTTGCTGTCATCACATTAGGATGTTGGGAAGCTTAATTAAATGCCTGCAAAGCATTTTTGAGAGCTGCGGATGAAAGGCGCTATATATAAAGTGCAAAGAATTATTAGTAGCGGTGGGGTCCACACCCCAGCCCTGCTCCCACAGCCGCGGCCCCGCTCCCCTGCTGCCCCCGCGTCCCGGCACCGTGATTATTTTTGTGCGTGTGTGGAGTTGTGGTTTTATAATTATACATGTAAAATAGCTATAAATACCCTGCAATAACACAGCGGGTGTGTGCGCATAGCACAGGAATAGGAGTCGGTAGCTGACACGGAGGAAACCGCAATGTGACCTCATTCTGACTCAGGCGTAAATATACCTTGTGCGAATGGGCAGCTGAGGGGTGTTGGGGCAGCTGGGGGGGCTTTGGGCCTGCTCAGGGGCTGCAGGAACAGTGGGTGCCTTGGCAGTGAGGGTCATGTTTTGGGTGAGGTCCGAAGCTGGCTGCTAACCCTGGGGAGGCTCCTGTGGGGTTGGGGTCCTTCCTCTCCCATGTGTCCTGGGGCTGATGGAGGAGGCTTGGATGTGAATATCATCAAGAATAAAAATGTAAATTATGAAATCTGCTTCCTGGAGGGGCTTCCTGGGGTAGATTCATTGTGGCCGAGTTTGCTGCATCTCTTTCTGCAGGCGCTGTTCCTGGCGGGTCTCTGCAGCTGCCTGTGGACAGGCTACAGAGGGGAATGGCATGGGATGGGTCCGTGATGGCTCTTAAAAGCTATTACCAGTGACTGGGGGATGCAGCAGTGAGGTCATGTTGGAGGCACTGGTTTGCATAGGGCAATGCTATGGGTCAGTGGCAAAGCTGGGATGGAGCCTGGGGCCAGGCAGCCACATCCAGGACACCTCACCATGCTCTCCAGCAAGCCCTAGGCACTGGGCAGCCAGCCCCAGCACAGCACAGGGGCATGGGGATGGTCCCATGGGGACCCAGGGGGGCAGACAGAGCCCACAGCAGGACCCCAGAGCCTGGGGTGGGGGCTGTTTCCCGAGCAGGGTGAGGGTGCAGGGAAAGGCAAAGGGAAGAAATGATGCAAATACCAGCTCAGCTGAAGGAAGATGACTTCATCTCCTTTTCCTCTCCTGGTGCTATTTATAGCCACTTTAATTTACTCCCCTTTGCTTTATTATCTCTCCAGCAAGCCGTTAGCCCTCAGACAGCAGGATGCCTTTACTCACCATGCAGCACAGAATTCTGGAAAAAAAAAACAAACCACCACCAAAAAATATCCCAAAAGCAGGGGTGGGAGGCAAGGAAAGGCAGCAGAGTGCTGGGGGCAGAAGCAACACTGTCCTGTGGCGTAGGTTTCTGGAGAAAATGAGAGGATTTTGGCTCCTTTTGGGGAAAAGAGAATTGGGCAAGGGAGATGTCTCCTTTTTGCTTCAGAGCAGTGGCTGGAGGGGACAGGACCAGCGGTGGCAGGGTCCCCTCCTCACCCCAGGATGGACCCTGCTGAGGCAGGCACCCCCTGCTCCCCCAGGGCTTTATGTGGGGCAGTGGTATAATGCCAGCAGGTGGGGATTGGGCTCCAGCACTCAGCCCAAGCACCTTGAAAACACCTTCCCAAAGATTTGGTAACCCTGTGCTATCGGGAAACTGAGGCATGGCCTCCCCAAGGACTCACTCTCCCAGCGGAGAGGTTGGTCCCCAGACGCTCAGCCCTGAGCCCAACACCGTGGCACCCCACACCCCAGTGCCCAGCAGGGATGGAGGCCACAGGGCTGTGGTGGTGCTGGTGGTGGGTGACATCCTGTGACACCTCATGATGTGACATGCTGGGCACTTGCAAGCCCCATACAGGCACCTCTGTGACAGCTTTGCTGTCAAGCAGGACTGCCACGTTAAATCAAATTAGAAGTAGCTGGCTTTGAAGTTTTTAATTAACTTTTTTTCCTATTTGCTTTCTTCTGAATCCAAGGGAAAAGCCCATCCTCTTGCTCTCCCCAGCTCATGTGTTGCAGTGGAGGTTGCAGACTTGGATGTGCAGGGGGTCAGGAGGGAGCAGAGGGCTTGCCAGAAGGGGCCAGCCCAGGAGGTGCAGACTCTTGCCTGCCTGGGATGCTGGGGTCCAGGTGCTGCCCTGCCTGCATGGGAGGATCCCCATGTGGCTGTGAGCATCCTGCTGCTTGGACTGGCACATCAGCTGCAGGGTGCCTCTGGTTTGTGTTACCCCTTGGTGTTTCATCCCCTTGGGGCTCCTGATGGGGATTAAAAATAGCCAGGAAAAAACCCAAGCAAAATCCCCTGGGTGGAGGGCAGCATGGGGAAGCTGTGGCCAAGTGGTCCCCTGTGCTGAGACACCTGGCACTGCCTCCCCTAATCTGCAAACAATACAGAGAAACCAAATTCACCATGGGGAAGGGCAGGGGAAGAAAAGAGAGCCAGGGCCTAGCGAGGGACACGAGATAGGGAAAGCGGCTAAAAATAACAGATCCCTGAAGGTGTGGGGAGGAACATGACAGGGATCCTCACTCTTGCTATCCTAGAAAGTGGCCGTGTGCCTCCCCAGCTGCTCTGGCTGTAATGCAGCCCAGCCTGATGAGTCCGGAGAGAGAAAAGCCTCTGAGATGGGCAGCAGCAGGAAGGTGAGAGATGCAGAACCATGCCGTGGAGCAGGGAGCGATGTTCCCATCCGCAGCAGAGGATGGGGGTCCCCCAAGCACCCAGGGTGCCCAGCTGTGAGGCAGCTGCTGCCTGACCCACTTGCAGGCAGCCAGTGGGCAGTGGGATGCTGCTGGGAGACCCCAGGGGTGCTGCCTCTGCAGCTAATTTTAGCCCGTGTTCAATTAATCATGGAGTGGGAGGGGATCACAGCAAGCCCAGCCTTTGCTGGTGCGTCTGCCAGCTCCCCTGCCTGCCCCATGCTCACTGCTGGGAGGTCTTGGAGGAGCAGGGGCTGGGGTGGACCCACACCCTGTTATTTTTGGGCTGAGTGACCCTGTGTTGCAGTCCCCTTCCTCTAGCCAGCTTTAAGCAGCTGGGGCAGCCCTGGGAAGGATGTCTCATGGCAGCCTAAGGACAAGGGGGTGGGAGGCCTCATTTGGCATCTCCTCGTGCCTCAGCTTCCCCTCCTGGCTGGCACAGATGGCCTTTGCCAGTGGGGTTTCTCAGGTTGCCTGTACTGCTCCAGGCAGGTGTTTTCCCAGCACACCAGGGCTCTGGGATGCTTCCCTGGGGTGGGGAGCCGGGGCACCCAGCAAAGGATGTTTCAGCCAGCCCAGACCTCTGCTGCATGCCTTGGTGGCAGCCCCTTTCCTGGGGATCAGCAGCTCTGGGCCCCTCTTCCCATCCTCAAGCTCTGCAGGTGGCCATGCCCAGGCCACAGCAGAGCGCTGCTGGGCAAAGCTGGAGCAGGAGCAACTGCATTGCTCGGAGACCGGCAGCTTCCCTGGCATGAGGAGGAACCCTGGCAATGCTGTGGGGATATGGGGTGACAGCCCTGCAGTCCCTCTCTCCCCATGGCAGCCACAGCCCTGCTCCATTGGTGCCAGTGTTGAAAGCACGGCATGGTCCAGCCCTCCCTCGTGACAGGAGGAATGGCTCCCAGCGGAAACGCGGCTCGGCTGGGATTGAAACCCTTTTCCTCCCAACACCGTGTGGCCGGAGCTGATAATGGGCTGGATAACCTCAAGCATTGTGTGTGTGCCGCCAGCCCGTGACCTGCCAGGGGTTTCGCTGCCGGAGAGGAAATACTGCCGCTTGGCTGGCAGGGATTCAGAGGGAGCCTCTGTGCATGGTGGCAGTGGGGCGCGGGGGCTGCCCTGCTGTCTGGGCAGCCTTCCTTTTTGCTAGTATATAAAGTTTTGGGATGGCTCCTTCAGATCCTCACTGGTGTAAGCCCAGGCCCCTGTGCCAGTATGCACTGGCCAGCTCTCGGTTGCATGGCCACAAAAGCTGCTGGCCTGGAAAACCTGGGTGTTCCGGGAGGTTGTCTGGTGTGGCCAGGGCTTGACCTTTGGGGTTTGCAGGGCTCTCCAGACAGGTCTTTGCACCTGAGATGCCCCTGTCTGCTCCAGAGGGCAGCTCCTATTGCCCAGGCTGGCTGAGCAAACCCTCTCCACTCCAAATGGAGTCACCACCTTTGCTGTCACAGCCTGGCCAGGGCTGGCTCACTCCTCATGTCGGCTGCTTGCCAAGCTGAACTGCAGGAGCATGTGTGCCAGCGCACATGTCCTCCCGGCTCCTGCCCTCGGATGCTGTCTGAGCTGGACTCACTCTTTCTGCTGCAGTGACTCTGGCTAAACACCACCAGCGGCTTCACAGAAGATGGGGTGGGTGACAAAGCACCGGTCACACTGCCAGCCACAGCCGGTTTTCCAGCTTGGCACCAAAGCCAGGAGCATCCCCTCCTGCGCAGTGGCATTTCTGTCCCCTGCAGCCTGCCTGGCAGCGGATGGGCAGCAGCATGCCACCTGCTGCCCCTTTGGTCAGGAGATGCCAGCAAAGGGCAATGCTGCCCATTGGGGATTTCATGCTGGAGCAGGAGGTCTAAAGGGTGGCTGATCCCTCTGTGATCCCACCAGCACCCCTGGACCCTGCCTCCCTTGAGAGCATCCCAGCTCTGCTCCGAAGGGGTGGGAGGAGGCGTGCTGCCCAGCACACAGACATGAGCAGCTCTGGGGAAAGGCAGGATTTGTGCTTCCAGGAGGGAAAATCAGTCATGGGGGGGACGGCAGGGCTGTGCCAGCAGCTGAGCGCAGGACTGGTGTAAGCAGTGACTGTCGGCTGCTATCCAGGAGGTCAGGCAGAAATGCTCTCACAGGCCTTGCCTGGCTTTAAAATCTATTAACGTCATTTTGCCGTTCAAGCTGAGCGCCACACAGGCAGCAGAAACGTTCGGGGACAGCTCAGATCAGAGCAGGATTTCAATTACAGTAATCAAAGGTGACACAGATAAGAAACCCCTGGTCTATGAAGCCGCGACAGCTGTCCTCTGGTTCAAACCAGCACCCATCCAGAGCGGCTCCATCAAAATCACTGAAGTGGTACCAGGGTAAAATTGGATTGTGAATCCATTTTCATCTGCTGTGGTGGAAAATGCTTTCCCTGCACTCCTTGGGGAAGCAAGCCACCTTCTCGGGGAGCAGCAAGGGAGGAAGGTGCCAGGCGTGGAAGAGCGGACATCGTCCCCAGCAAAGGCACTGATGGCTGCTTGTGGATGATGGAGGCAGCAGGAAGAACAGCTAGGATGCTGGAGCATCGTGTCTCTACCTCCTGCTTTCCCCTCTCCCCTTCAGCCTGGCCCTGTGGGGATGCTCGTGGCTGAGGCAGGGATGCGCTCAGCTTGGTGCCAGGCTCCCCGGAGGGGTGAGCAGCCCTCTGAGCCCCACTGTGGTCAGAGCACCCCAGGCCGTCCTGCTGGACAGATACCCCTGGCAGTGCCAAGGAAAGCCTGGGGAGAGGTTCAGGGGGTTGGAGGGGGAGAAGAGCCCCACAGGGCAGGAGCTGGCACCCTCCTCTCTCATCCTTGCAAGTGCCTGACTTGGTCTTGTTGAGAAATGCCACAGGCATGCTTCCAGTGGGTGACCTGCTGCCTGTGCAGGCGGAATTCATGCAGGAGTGTGGGGTGAACATGCTGGGAGCGTGCCCACCCTTCCCACCAGCTGAGGAGGATGCTTATAGGGTGACACCCAGGGAAAGCTGCCTCTTGCTCCTGCCTCTGCCATGGCTTGAATGTGTTCCTGGTCAATCCTCGCCCCACTGCTTTTGTCTCCCATAGTGTGGGATTGCAAATCTTTTGGATGGCAGCAGCACCGAACACACCAGTGCGCTGGCTGAGCTCCCCTGCCTGCCACCTCTGACCCCTTCACCCCTTCGGGTTCCCATTCCCACCTCCAGCTCCTCACCACCACCCCACGGACCCACCGGTAACCACTGCCACGGCCTCATGGGACCCTAGATGCCACTGAGCTGTGGGGGCATCCCCTGGGTCCCCCAAGCACAAGGGGCCCTTTCTGCCCCCGCCCCAGCACGGCAGGAGCTGGCCAAAACACAGCAGCTCTTTCTGTGCCCGCTGGCCCTGCTCCAGCCTGGCTGGATCTCAACTGCCTGGCCGCGGCATGTGCCCCCCCGGTGCCCCCCGGGGAGCGCGAGCCCTCTCCCGAACACTGGGGGTTTGTGCGGGGCGGCGGGGCTGAATGGCAGGTCTGTGCGGCCGGGGGCTGCTGGGCCGGGAGGGAAGGCGAGCCGCTTGCCTCATCTGTTTACCTGGAAGCGGAGATCGTGGCCAGGCCCAGCTGCCGCTGCGGCGGGAGCTTTCATGCCGGAGCTAACGGGATGGGGAGTGCCGTGCTGCACCCATCCCCGAGCAGCCCGTGGCATGCCAGTGATGGGGATGCAAGCAAGGACCTGGTGGTGCTTCTTTCCCTCCATGTGCTAGTGCGGTGCTGGACACTCCTGCCCACCTCAGCCAGAGAGCTGGAGCCTGGGGAGGGATGTGGGGATGGGGATGGAGATGGAGATGGAGCCCAGGCCATCAGAGAGGTGGGTGATACTGCTGGTCATCCTCTGCCCTGCAGCATCACTGTGCCCCAGGGCTCCACAGGATCCCCCTGTGTGTGTCCCCATGCTGGCTGGGTCCCCGTCCTGGCTGCATGTCCCCACACTGTCCATGGGTCTCCATCAGTTGCGTTGTGCCCCTGGACTGGCAGTGTCCCCATCCTGACTGCATGCCCCTCTACCACCTGGGTCCCCACCCTGGCTGCCTGTCCCCATACTGTCAGCGGTCTCTATCCTGGCTGCATGTCCCTGCACCATCCTTAGCTCTCTGTACTGGCTGTGGGGGCCTATGTTGGCTGTGGATGCCTGTACCAGCTCTGTCTCCGTGCAGGCTGTGCATCCCTGCACTGGCCAGGTCCCTGTACCAGCAGTGTCCCCAGGGGGACATGGGACCCACTTAGCAGCTCCAGGAGAGACGGGCCACCCATGCAAGCAGCATGTCCTTGTGTGAGCTAGGACTGATGGCCGCACACAGGTGCTGGGGAGGGAAAGGGGACGATAGCGTCTTCGTCAGCACCTGGATGCATGGGGATTAATGAAGCTGGCTTGCTGTCCCCAGGGTTCAGGTTGCCTTATCTGTGTGTATCTGTTCCTACCCAGCCACTGCTAGAGCAGCTCCCAGTGCCGCACAGCTAATCCCAGAGGCTGCCAGATAGGGCAGGGACCGCTGCTTCCACCCACACCCTGTCTGTGCCCGCCAGGGGCATGGAGCTGTGCCATGACCTGCTCCTGCCCCCAGGCCAGCTGATGCTGGAGATAACCAGAGGATCAGGGCAGAGGTGTAATGGATTTGCCGTTCTCAGTCTCTGGGAGAGTTACTGCCCCATGGCCAGGGTTCAGGGACTACACCAAGTCTCTGGGAACCTGTGGCCATGCTTTGGGGTCACCAAGCAGATTTCTCCATCTTTTGGATACTCCTGGTGTTTGGGGAGGTGTGCAGGTGGTGAAGGAGCTGGGGTACCCACAGAGGCTGGCATCTCACCAAGCAGCCTGGCACTGAGTTGTCCCCAGGAGACACAGGGCTGGGGCTAGACCATCTGACCTCATGCCATGCAGACATGGCTGCAGCGTCCTTGCTGAGCATCCTTGGCTCTTCCCAAGTACCTGGAGGACCCATAAGTCTGGGCTGCCTGTCCCTGGTGCTGTTGGCAGGGTGCCTTCCCACTGGCCTCTGGCACTCCTAATTTCTCCATCCTGCATTGGCTCTTCATGCCCTGGGGCGGGAGGAGCGTTCCGGGGCAGTACTTCAGCACCATCCCAAACTTCTGCAGTGGCATGCATTGTGCCATGGCAGCGCCTTTATTTCTTCAGCTGCTTCCCTGTTTTCTTTGCAATTGGGCTCTTTCACAGGGTGGTGGCAATCACAGGGGTTATTTGGGGAGGGTTCACTATGCCACTGAGCAAGCAGCTTGCAGCGTGGTGCCCAGACCCAAGACCTTGTGGTGGCCTGTCCTGTCATGCACCCGCATCTCGGATGGCTCTAACCGACCCTCCCTGGCCATGGCACAGGTGGAAAAACAGCTCACCTGGGCTTGGGAGACACCGTTTAGCTCCGCACACCCCAAAGTCACCCTGGGGGCCTCAAAGCCACCCATTTCCCATGGGCTGTGTGGCTCCATGTATCACAGACATGGACTGCCCGGACTGATGTCCCAGAGGTCACCAATGCCGCTGGAGCTCTCAGTCCACAGTGAGATGGTGCTGAGCCTGCTGAAGCAGGCACCCAGAATCGCTGGCACTGCTCTCACTCCAATGCCACCGCCTCCTGCTCCCAGCCTGTGGCTTCTCCAGAGCATCTCTCCTGTTGCCTCCCAACCCTGCCACACTGGGATTTAAACCTATGGGGAAGGTGGCCTAGAGAAGGCTTTGCAAGGTGCTGGCAGGGAATGACAGCAAAGGAAGCCACCCCAGGGGAAAAAGTGGGATCATGAGAGCACAGGCCCCCAGGAGCCCTGTAGGAAGAGGGTTTGGAGGACTGAAACCCCCAGTGAGAGGGTTTTGGTAATGCAAAAAGCACCAGCCCGAGCTGGCCCTGCCCAAACAGCCTCACTGGGCCATTTCAGGAGTGGTGATAACTGTCGAATGGCTGCACATTTCTGAGGGGAGCTCCGCTCCACAGCCTCCGACAGCTGTTTCTGCAAGAGCCTTAAATTGAAACATCTGGAGTGTTTCAGAAAGAGAAACCTGAGTGTTTTGGGGTCCAGAACAATTCAAAAGATCCAAGACAAATTCATGAGCCATCAGGCTTGACCTGAATCTGGTCTTTTCAGCGAGGAAGCCAAAAGCCCTCGTCCAAGTCGTTTCCTCCCAGCTTTTAGTGGGATTAGAACTGCGGTGTCCTGCGTTGGCAGGCATCCCTCTGTGCCGAGCACATCCAGCCTGAAATCCCTTCGTGCTGGCCCCAGGGTCCATCTCAGCATCCTGACGCTTGCTGCTGCCATCACTTCCAATTTAGACCTTCTCATGGCAGAGACCGATATAGAAGCACTTTGCAGGATGGCGCTTCCCCTCCCCAGGGAGCCGGCGCCAGTGCTTTGCTCTTCCCACTCGCCAGCTCCAAGGGAGACCAAGGAGCTTGAATTACTTTTTTCCAAGAAGGGTGGATTTGGTTTGCAGAAAGATAAGGGCTAGGGAGCAGTTGTTCTGCTCTGCTGAGCCTTTTGCCATCTGGAATAGCTTTTGGTTTCTTTCTGGATGCCTTTTCCACAGCCTGCGTCAGCAGGACCGGGAGAGGGGTGAGGGCATTGCTCGGACCCTCGAGGAGGGGAAGGGCAAGGAGACAGAGCAGGGGGACGCATGGGTCTGTCCCTGTGTGTCCTCTTTGCAGGGGTGGGGGAATGTCCGCCTGGCCAAGTAGGGAGCTGGTTTAAGGAAGGGCTTGGAAGAAACCCCACTGTGCCAGTCATGGAAGTCCCCTAGTCAGCCCTTCTGAGGGACATGCCCACTCTTCCTGAGCCGCTGCCTGCCTGTCCCCTCGCCGGGGTGGTGGCCATGAGCTCCTGTGGCTGCTGCTTCTCATGCCGTGTCCTCCAGCCCAGGAGTGGGGGAAGCCTAGTTTTCTCCATCCTCCCTCTTTCCCTCCTGAGGAGAAAGGTAAAAGCAAACAAGTCAACACCAGGGCTGGATCGCCCAGGGTCTAAAGAGGGGAGAGCTCTCCCCAGGGTGAGGATGCTGCTAACCCCAGCCCCCCAGGTGAGGTCTCTGGTGTCTAGTGAGGGGTTTTGCTCCTGCAGCTACTTTGTCCTCAGGGAGGCCATAAAAAGCATCTCACAGTGCTCCTGCTGCCTGTTCCCATGGAAGCTAGGGGAGAAACAGGTCTCTTGGGCATGGCACCCCTCCCAGCTGGAAAACACCCTGCAGAGTTGTGGCAGGGGATGGTTGTCAGCTCCCATGGCTCTGAGCTGGTTATGCCTGTGTGCCACATGTTGGGGTCCCCTGGTCCCCACCAGCTGCTCAGTGGCTCCATGCCAAATGGTTCTTACGTGGTGGCTTTGATTTGGTGTCCCTGTGGCTGACACCTGGTTTGGGGTCTACTGCTGCTGCCCGGGCAGCCTGTACTGTCCTGAGCATCCAGCGCTTGAAACCACAACCTCTTGGTGAGCATCCTCCCTGGAGAGGCCACTCCCCGCAATTAATCCGGGCATGGTTTATGCTAACGACTCTCCCCACTTTAAATTATAAATGGCCCTTGGCATGTGTGCACACAAACACATGTGCACGCGCAGAGATCCTTTAAGGCCATCATTAGCTGTAATTAGCGGGATCTGTCACTCATCTTTGGCAGTTAACGATGAGCCCTGAGTCAGAGGAATCTGGTGGCAGATAAAATAAACACGATTTCAAACAGTTTGGAAATAACAAGCCCTCATTAATCAGACAAGCCCCAAAGGGAAGCACTTGGAAAAGCAGCGGCTTCTTTGCTGTTGCCGAGAGCGGGGCTGGGTGGGCTCCGTGCTGGGTCCCCCAACCCAACCCCTCCCCAAACACCCCTCTCCAGCAGGAGCAGGAAGCAGGATGCTTTCTCACTCGGCTGACTTCATGGCAGGGCTGAGGTGTCAGAGACAGTCAGCTTGAGCAAGAGGCCTGAAAACTGGTAAAACCCACCCAAAAGGACTCCTGCATGTCTCCTCTCCGGGTGAAAGCAGCCGAGGCAGGATCTGGCCCTGAGGTGCGAGTGGGGGTGATGCCAGTGCTCCACAGCGGGAGCAGGGGCTCAACTCTGGGTGCAGATGAAGCACCTTTGGGGCAGCACATTTCACAGCCACCGCTCACCCCAAGACATGAAAGGCTGCATGCTAAGGGTGCATGGAAGGCAGCAGGAGCATCCCCAGGATCCAGCCACACAGGGCAGAGCAGAATTTGGGGAAGGGGCTGGTATAAGCAACGTTTCCTAGGGAGCAGGGGGAGCTGGGGAGGTTTCTAGCTGTCACAGCTGCAGCTAAATCACAGCAAATAGGAGGGGAATGCGACACACAAGGCTGGATTATATTACAAAGGAGCAGTCCATCATGGGGTATTTAAAATAATCCGCTTAGATGCACAGTAGCAGATTTGGAGTGCTAAGGGAATTGAAGGCGCTGTGGCTTTGCAAGGCTGGATCAGATCTAGTTAAGATGCCACTTAGGACAGCACATCCCATCCTGCCTCACTGTCCCAGGGGACAGGCACATGGCACCCACAGCCCCTTCAAGGCCACCCCTGCCCCACTGGGGAGGCACCCAACGTGACACTGTCTGTGTCAGGATGGGTGACAATGTCCTGTGGCATCTCCCTGGGACAGGCGGCAGGTTTGGGTAGTGCCAGCCCCAGATCATTGGAGCCGCCACAGGCTGGATTAGGCACAGGGTGGGGGATTCCCATAAGGGACCAAACCTGCAGAGGCGTGAAGGAGGTGTAACTGGTGCTCAGGGTCTAGGGGATGCTGGTGTAACTCAGTGGCACCTTCATGCCGAAGCCAGCTATCTGGCAAAACAGCTTGGACCAGGGGATGCCCAGGAGGGAGCTGCACCTGCGCTGCCAAGGGATGCGAACCTCTAAGGGTGTCCATGTGGCATCTGCAGCTCAGCCAGGGCTGGAGACCCAGCGTGGGGTCCCCAGCAGGCTGGAATGGGGTGTCACAGTGGGTTGCATGGGGCTCTTGGTACCTGCTTTGGTGGGGGAGCTAGGGCAGGGGCTGCTCTGAGGACAGGTGGCCCATTTGCAGGGATGCCAACTGGGCTGCTCTGCTCTGTGTGAGCTTGCAAGCCCCACAGTACGGCTGGTGGCTGTAGATGGGAGTGACCCCTAATGCCATGAGCTAGGGGGTCCTCTGCTGGGGTCTGGGGTCAGCCTGGGGTCTGCATGGGTAGGAACATGGGCTGTCTGAGAAACCCTGAGCATCCTCGCACCACTCCTCTGAGCTGGGCTGAAAACTCAACCCCAGGGAGGCCAGCTCAGCCCAAGAGAGGGATTTCATCCCAGAGTCTTCATCCCATCCCCCAGAATACCCCCAGAAGAGCATCCTTCCAAAAGCAGACAGTTTCCACCTTGGGCTGGCACCTCCAGGCTACTCTGATCCCAAGGGGTTCAGCCCACAGTGTCCCTGCAGAGCCAGACCCAGCAGCAGCCTCTCAGAGCTGGGCAGCGTTGCCGGACGTGACCCCGGTGCGGAGCTGGCCATCACGCCACCCATCCCTTCACTCCCAGGGAGGGCAGGGCCCAGGAACATGCCCACAAAATCCGAGGCTGCATGTCAGATTAGGCCACAGGACTGCCTGCCCCTCTCCTTGTCCTTAACCTGTGCCCTCTGAGCCCCCCTGACCCCACTGCAGCGCCTCGCTCAACGCGAAGGCTCACTCCTGCAGGTTTAACCACTGTCCCCAGCTCCCCTGAGCATTAATCCAAGGGAGGATTAAGGTTAACGAGCTCCTGGAGCCACCCAGCCCTCATGCCTCCTGGGATGGACCACTCTGTCCTGGCCCCAGAGAGGGCACGGTGCCCCCCTGCTGTCCCCCTGGGACTTGCTGCTATCCCCTCTGAGCCCCCCAGCCTCTCCTCCACCAGCATGCACCTCACCAGGCTTGCACAGCACGTCTTTGTCTCTCCCTGAATCAGGGCCCATGGGCCACCCCTGGGGCTTCAGAGGCTTCCAAGCCTCTGTGAGCATCTTCCCCCTGCTCCCTGCAAGCCCTGGGGTGGGCACCAGGGCAGGTATTAGCCTCTCCCCCCACTTCTCCCCTGTCCTCTGGGTGCTGTGCTCCAGGTCACTTGTTCCTAGATAGCTCTGGGTTCGTGACAACTAGTTTAAATGCCTGGAAAATACCTTAATCCCTGGTAAGCCCCTGATCCCTGCCTGCCTCACGCTCCCCTCGAGAGCCCCCAACTCCAGCCATAATCCCCAAGGAGAGGTCATCTGTGCACCCTCCAGCCCTGGGGGCAAGGGACCCTCTCCAGGGCACCCACGAGCTCCTGGGGCCAGTGTGTGGGTGCTGGTTAGCCTTGCCCAGGGAGTCCTCTGTCATCTACAGGGGATGGTGAGGACAGGGTCCCCAGGGATGCTCCTGCCATGGGGTGGGATAGCCAGGGCAGAGAGGGTCCCAGGTGGAGCTGCCACCCTCCTGCGCCCATCTTAGTGCCACCAGCTCCAGAATAGGGGTTTTTAGAGAGAACCAGGTAACTGTTACCTATTTTTATATAGTTAGGATTTTTTTTTTAATTTCTGTTTTGGGTTCTTATGTGCTTCACAGTGAGCAGAGCCCCCAGCCTCCCAGTCCCCATTCCCCCAACCCCTGCCCCATCCCATACAGGGGGCTCCCCAGGGCAGGGAAGTGGAGGAACCCCCAACTTGCAGGGTGAAAGAGGGCCCTGGCTCTGCCCCCAACCCCATTTCCCCAGTGCTGGGAGCTTCTGCTGCCTTCACCTGCCCTGACCCGCAGCCCCATGAGCTGTAATCCCCTTCCTGCTGCACCCGCAGGATCAGAGGCTGCCAGCACCAAACCCATCCCGGAGAGAAGAAGGCACCGGCGGGGGGTGGTAATAAACCCTAATGACACCCTGGGGAGAGGAGGAGGAGGGCGACAGGCTCTCCCCAATCTCTTGGGTCTCTAAATAGGCAAAAGGAAAAATCCCTGTTTCCAGAAGTGTCTCCTATATTTATAAGAAGCAAAGACAATGCTGGGATAGAGGCTGAGCTGAGCTTTTAACCAGCCAGATTACATTTAGCAGGAGCATTTACCTCTGCCTCTAATCCGCCTGCCACAAAGGCAGGCTAACTCCGCTAACTCCTTCCCGGATTTAACTGGGAGGCTTGAACTCTTCCTGCAGAGGAGAGAGTTAAGCCCGAGCTGGTGCTGGGGGGCTTTGCGGCCAGGGTCAGCTCTCCCTCTGCCAGGCACATTGGGTTTGGGCTGGATGTTTTAGCCCCAGACTCAACTTTTTTCTGGCAAGCCAGTCCCGCAGGATGGACAGGCAGAAGAGGGGCAGGCACTGGGAGCCCTTTGTTCCCTGGGAGCTCAGTGCTGGTGGCTTCAAAATCAGAGCCTGTGCAGAGCAAAAATTTGGATGTTTTCAAGCAAAAATCACTGCTTAAACACAGAGCAGAAGCGAGAGCTCTGAAGGAGCCACCTGGCATGCACAGCCCCTCTTGTTTTCAGCTGGATTTCTTGCAAGACCAGAAAACACCCGCAGCCAGTGCTGGGTGGCTAGGGCAGGTGGGGGGGGAGGCTGCTGCAGGATACGGCCACACTCCTGACACCCATGGCCAGTGTCCCCTGGCTCCCCTAATTCCTCCACCCCAACCCGGAGCAGCCACGTCCTCCGTTGCCTATGCTGGATGAGGCCCATCAGCCCTCAGAGCCCAGGGCACTGCTGCCTGCTGGCAGGCACTGACACCACAGCTGCATGCGAGCAGGATCCGACCCTTTATGAGTATTCCCTCGCAGGATGCTTCACCTCCATGCTAGGGAGGGGAGAGACAAAAATCCCGGCCCTTGGCCCCGCAGCACACCTCCATGGCACCCCACGGTGCAGTGCCCCATTATGGGATTTTGGTGGGAGGCTTTGGGGCAGGGGGACGGGGACGCGGCTCGGGCTGACGTCACCCAGCTGGCCGGTGTCAGGCAGCACACTGCTCCAGCAGCGCTGCCAGCACAAGCATCTCTGCAGCAGCCCACAGCCCGCCAGTGCAATCTGCCGGCAAAGACGGCTCGCTTGGGAGAGGGGCCAGGAGAAGGGCCGGAGCGGCTGTTGGCACTGGCGTGAGCCCGGCTCTGCTCCACAGGACCCGGCCCAAAGGGCTGCCCACCCTCGGTCTTGCCCCTTGCTGCCAGCGCTAAGCCCTGAGTGCCAGGTTTGCACGCTGAGGCAGGAAGGAAGCATGAGCTGAGACAGCAGAGCCAAGGCTGAAACCTCCCCTGACTTCTGGGAACCCGGCAGTATCGGAAATTTCCCTCCCGGCACTGCTGCGCAGGGCGGGGACGGCAAGTCCCCTCGGCCAGACCTCGCAGGGTCTCCCTTCATCTGGCAGCTCCTCGTGGGGTGCAGGGGGGTGCGAGCCTCCGGCGCAGCCCAGGCCAGGGCGACACGGGTGGCCACCGCGCCGCCGCCACCACCGCGCCGCCGCCACCACCGCCCCAGCACCGGCTCCTTGCACAAAGGCCGGAAGCCGGGCACAGCCAGGGGTTTTCCCAGCTCGGCCACAGCCACAGGTGCCCCGGGGATGAGCCGGCTGCCAGCCAGCAACACCCAGCCCAGCCTGGCCTCTGCGTGACTTTGCTGAGCTGCTCAAGTGGTTTCTGCCACAGTTGGAGCTTTCCCTGCCTTTCCTCTGCCAGTACAGCTGGCTGCCCCAGTACCACCATGCTGGAACCAGTGTGTGGGGTGGGGGCTCCCCTGGGCATGGCAGCAGCTGTAGCCGCTTCACCTGAGGTTAATATTCACAGCATCGCTATCAAGTGTTACGCTGGGCAGCAGAAAGCACTTGGCGAGAGAAAATCCCCCTCACACGTTTCCGAACTTGGTGCTGGGTCCTGTGCCAAGCAGAGGGCACCAGGCTGCAGCCGGCAGCGGCGGGGCGGCTGGCCGCAACGGCCCTGGCTGTGGTGGGAGCCGCGGCTGTGCCGGCGGGGGAGGTCCATGGCCATGCCAGAGCATCCCATCCCTGCAGCAGCATCCCTCCCCAGCTCCTCCTCCCACGCACGGGGCAAACGGTTGCATTTTGAGGCTATGAGGTGGCAAGTGGATGGGCATCATCAGGCTGCAAAGAGTAGGACCTGGCTATGGAGAGAAGCAGGTTTGCAGGCGGGGGGGTGGTTATCCCGTGCCAAGACATAGGACCCCCCCACCCTGCATGCACACCCTGCTCCCCTGCCCAGCCCTGGCAGGGCTGGTGCCTGTGGGTGCAGCTCCATAGGATCCAGAGGGGGACGGGGACCCTAGAAATGGTGAGAACTGGGCCTGGCTGGGGCTTTCCAGCCAGCGTGGAAGCGGGCAAGAAGGGTCTGGTGTGCGTGCAGTGTGTGTGTATACGTGTGTGTTACACACACCCAGGAGCCCACCCCTCCTTTCACCACTTGTATTCCTCACCCTCCCTAACAAGCAGCCCACCAAATTTCAACGCCTTCACCCAAACAAACAGCAGTAACCTCTGGGAAATGCTTTTCCCGCAGGCTGGGGGCCAGGGCAGGCCGGCAGGGCTGCAGAGCCCCCCCCGCTTCTCTCCTCCAGCCTGCCGGGCAGGGGGCCAGCTTGGCTCCTGCAGCCCTTTCTGCAGGCAGGGCTGGTATGTTCACCACAAGCTATAGATGGCCCAGCTGCTGCTTACAGTAAATCTGAGTAAGTTGTTTTGGGCAGAGCATTTGAAGTCCCGCAGGCAGCAAACCGGCTGTATCCTACCAGCACAGTCATCTCCCACAGGCGTCTCCTGTTTCCAGAGCGCCCCTTGGCTTTCCCAGCACTGACCCACCGTGTGTCAGCCTCTGTCATCGGCAAGAAGCCACTTTCCCAGGGCTTCCCTACCTTCCTGGAGGCAACTGATGTCTCAGCGAGAGGATCAGCATCTTCTGTCACCCCCTCTTGCTTTGGGTCTGGCTGTGCAGGAAAGCCAGTGAGGAAGGATGCTGGGGCACTCGGTGCTTGCCAGCACGGTCCCACAAACCACTGCCCAGTCACCCTCTTGCTGCTTCTTTCCCCCATTGCTGCCCTTCGGCCATCAGCTGCAACCTCCAGCGGGAGGACTGGAGGATTTTTTTCTGCTTTCTTGGGTGAATATGAAATCCTTGCCCCTGCGGTGGCAAGCAGATGAACCTGAAGCACCACTCAAGCATTTCTTTAACGGCTTAAGCGGGTTTTACATGGTGAGGATGCCTGCTCCAGCCCTCTTCATGGATGGGCAACTCCAAGCATTGGGAAAAGGCAAGATATGGCTTAACCAGAAGAGTTTCTCTGAGCCCTCAGGATCATGTTTTGCATTTTTCTCTCCCTTACCCATAAGGATTTTCTTCCTACACACTAGTTAAGTGAAAACCACTGAGGGTCTCATGTCACTGGTCACTGTGAGGCTTGGGGCTGCAAGGACTGTCCCACACCTCACATTTGCACCCTGAGTCTAGAGGAAGGTGAGGTACATGCTGGCAAGAGATTCAGCCCCGTCTGTTGAATGACCAAGAAGCAGAAAGGAAACAAGGCACTAAGTTGCCCAAGGACAGATCACCTCCCAGATGCTGAGCCTTGCCACCCTGGACCCAGAGACCCTGGGACATTGCCCCAGAGCAGCTCTGCCAGCCCCATGGTGTCTTCTGCATTTGGGCCAACCCTTCCCAGCACGGGAAAGGATGCACAGCAGACACAGGCAAGGGATTTTCCAGTGTGGGAGCTTGCTTCTAGTCTGGTTTTTCAGAAGCAGGCTGCAAGCTTGTGAATTGGAGGTATTTTTCAAGTCAGTTCCTGCAGTGGAAGTGATCAAATAATTGTTTATACACCCGTCTGGCCCAACGGCTCATGCTCACAGAGCAGAAACTTGCTGTCAAGGCTGCTGGGATGTGGTTCCCCTGTGATGCTATGGCATGTTTTTAAGAGGAAGATGTTGAGGCCGCAGGTGCCTTTCCAAGGCAGAGCCATACCACGGTCCAGGCAGACTGCCGGCCAGTCGCTGGGCCGGATTCCTGCTGCCTTTCTCTCCGTGGAGCTGCAGGAGGGTTGTACCCAGCAGCAGGCTCTCCCCTGTTCCACTTGCCCAAGAGGGTGCTCCCAGCATCTTCTGCACCCCTTGTCCTCTCCTTCCCCCTCCTACCAGTTTGCGACTCCAACAGCCCATCTCTGGCTCTCCCCACCTCCCTGTGCTCCCCATGCTCAGGCATCCAGAACAGCCCTGCTGCTCCAAGTGAGGATGGAGGACACACGTTCCCATGGAAAAGTCAGGCTCTCCCAGCCGCAGTCCCCTCCAGCCCCCAAAGTGGTGGTGACATGAATGTTTCTATTCAGACCAGCCATTTTTTTCAGGCATTTGTAGCCCACTCTAATGTGTTCTTCTTTTTCTCTCTCCTTTGGGGTTGGAATTATTCTGTCTTTGTGCAAAAACCAACACTGAAGTGCTCAGAGAGTGGAAACCTCCTATTATACTTTTGAAAAATAATATTAATCTTCCCTCTCCTTTTATGAAGAGCTCTCTCCCCAACGGCTCAGGACTGGAGGTAGGCATTTGATGTGGAAATAGCCCTTGCTGAAAGAGCCCTTTTGATGTTTGATTTTCACAGGGCCAACTCCAAACCTACCACGGGGGGCACTGGGTGCTGGCGGGCCTGAGCCCCAAAGGGTGCCCAGGAAGGATGCGGGGCGAAGGGGCGGTGCTGCCAGACCCCTATCCTGCCTGCCTGACATTTCTCTAAGAAACAGGCAGGTGTTCCCAGGCTTCCAAAGACAACAAAACCAGAGGGATTTCCATTCAAGAAAAATGCCCTTGGCCTGATTCAGGTCCAGTACCTAAGGCGGGTGCCCAGCCTGCAGTAAGCCTGAGTGGTGGATGCAGGTCTCAGCCATCTGTGCTGCCTTCCCTCCGACAGCCAAGCTCTGCAGTCCCATAAGCATGGCTGTGCTGGCCCTCCCGTTGCCTTCTGCACCAGCCTTGCCCCGCTCCCTGCCACTGGTCACAGCAGGAGCCCATGGCTCTGGCTAGGAGACACTCGCGCTTCCTAAGAGTAGGTCTCTACCCCTTTGCCCAGGGCACAAGTGATCTGGCATCTCCCCATCAACCGCAGAGTCCAGAGGGGAGTGCAAGAAGCAGAATTTGGCCTCAGCTGCAGGAATGCAACAGCAAAAGGAAGGGGAGGACACACTGGCTGATCCCATCACCCACTGCGCTCCCCAAAAGGCCTGTGCTGAAACCCACGCGCTGCAGGGAGCCGGGGCCGTGGGTTCATGCCTCGAGGATGAGGATGATGTGCCTGAGCTTGGTGTGTGTGGAGGTGGGGGCAGGTTAACTGGAGCGCCACCGACCCGGATAGCATCTGCAGGTCACAGCATCCCCATCCTCGCTGCAGGGGCACAAGTGGGTGTGAACACAGGGCACAAGGGACAGTGAAGTGGATACTTGCTTTGGGACTGAGCCAGTGTCTCGGGGTGCCTCTGGTGGCAGGGAGCCTGGTCACCCATTTGCTGCTTCCAGTCTGACATTGCTCCTAGCTCCTTGTTCAGTGCTTTTAGTATCCACCAACTTTGCCCCCTGTAGTACAGCAGCAAGCTTTTCTCTCTTTCCTCTGCCTCTCCCCCTCCTACTGTTTTCTCTCATTTAATTCCTCAAGGCACTTTTAAGAGGACATTCATCTGGGAGGTATTGCCTAAAACAAAGTTGTATTGTGTACATTTGGTCAAAGCAAGATAAGAGCTTCCAAACAGCGAGGAGGTAAAGGTGGCTTCTTCAGGTGCTGACAGGTCTCACAGAGCATGCCGTGTTTGGGATGCGTTAACCCACTGGCCGGGATTTGCATAGATACAATACCCCTCTTTGCTTTCTGGCAGGTTCTTGGCCTGGAAACTGTTGTATTAAACCTTAGACCAGTCTGTTGGCCTGGTAATCAGTATCGCACTATTTACTTTGTCTCTCCCCTTTTTCTTTTTGGAGACAATACACATTTTATGCTTTGTCAGAAGCATTGCCCAGCAGAAGGCAGGGCGAGTGCTCACCCTTCAGGGCATCCCACTCCTCCTGGAAGCTGCAGGCACCCAGCTCGCTGGCAGCTGCTGGCTTTGCCTATGTTCTGCAAAGAGCTCTCGTCCAGCGCATGTTCATGGCACGGAGAAACAAAAGTTTTTGCACTTTGGTCTCTACCAACCTACGTGTTGTGAGAGAGACCCAGCTGCCTTTTACCCAAAAGCTTTGTCCTCAGTAAAATCTGAAGATGTAGCAAGTTTTGTTTGATCATCAAGGAACAGAAGAACTGCTGGACATCTGGAAATCCTGGATGCAAGCACCATGCCAGCACAGCTCAGCCCTAAAGCACGTGCTTAGCAAGACCAATGCTCCTGGGAGGCAGGGGACCAGCCACACATGTGCTGCACAGTCCCTCTGTGCACGGGCAGTAAAGCTGATGCCTTCCAAATGCTCTGGATTTGTTGCACGTTTAGAGGACATCTGTGCTACACAGGCACTGATGGGCTCAGGCTTGCAGCAAATGGCCAAAGGATTTACCTGGTGGCTGATCTGCCAGCATGTGCCCACCAACAGCCATGCCACTGCAGTGAATCTGTGAAATTTTGGGGTCTGATGGTGATGAAGTCCCATCTGGTGGTGCAAAGCGGCGTGGTGGTTTGCAGGGATGAGGGAGGTGTTTTCCTGCCTGTTTCTAGAGGATGCCTAGGACTCCACAAGGCAAGTGTGGCAGCAGAGACACAGCGTGAGTTCTCAGTGCCCTGAGGTCCCACCTGTCCTCCAGGAAAATAACATTCTTCTCTTGGGAACCCAGCACTATTAACCAAATTCCCCCTTCAGGTTTGGAAATCTTCAGCAGGGGAAGTACCTTAATGCAAAGGACAGACAAAAAAAGCTCTTAAAGAAGCGGATCTGCAAGCTGCCTTTGCTCAAGCGCTCCCTGCCCATCGCCTTGGCTGGGCAAGAAAGGCACTGCTTTCATGTGCTGGTTTTTAAATGATTACCGTACCTAGCGCTGTTTGTTTTATTTCCCCGCTTAGTGTTCAGAGGCTGTTCTTCTTGCGCTTATTTACTGTAAAGCAAAGAAAGCCAGGGAAAATGATCTCCAAAGCAAATAGAGCCATGTTTCCATTTGGGAAAACTTAGAGGGAAAGCGCGTGTAGCTAAGCAACAATGCATGATGGTAAGTGGGTCATTTTCCAAGGCATGAACTGCATGTGGATAACTGCAAGGAAAACATCCCCAGCCAACACGCTGCCGATGTTTGAATTCTTGGCCTAAGTGATTAATAAGAAATGAGATGACTTTTCAATACCCCTGAGAGCTCCCTGGGTTGTTATGGGTTTTTTTCTCCTGCTTTCGATCTCCACCCAAAACCTTGGGTGGGAGTCTCTGTTAGTGTGGCTGGGCAGAGCTCTGAGTATGGATGCGTTGCAGCGAGGTTCCCTGGACCCGAAGAGTGATGGGTCAGCTCCACCACATCCCAGGGAAGGGGACGGGGACAAGGGAGTCCCATGGCAGGACTGGGGACTCAGCTGTGAGAATCTTCCTTCTGTTTAGGGCCAGAGTGAAGCCAGCTTTCACTTGTGTGTTAGCACTGAAGCTTGATCTCGACCTCCCCCCAGCAGTACCTAGGGATGGCTTTGCTCACTTATCCTCCCTGGGAAACTAGATAATCTCCATTGCAAGAAAAGCGGAGTGTTTTCTTACCATGGGGTAACACGTTATGGATGTACGAGGGTACTAGTACTAGGATAACACTAGCTATGGGATCGTAAAATTGTTTGGAAAGCCAGGAAGGGGAGAGTTTGCTGGAAGATACATAGGTGAGGTCACGTTTGGTTGTGGGCATAACGTCTGCACGTAGCTGCTGCGTCACGGGTGACAGTGCCTGGCTCCGCCGTGGGTGAAGGGTTAGAGAAACCTTCAGCTTTGCATCCGATGCAGGAGAACTATTGTGTTGGAGGGTTTTTTCATCATAACAACAAATCTACAGAGTTCAAGCTTTGCATATGCAGAAGCGACCACTCATCTGGGCTTTTCCAGAATTCCTCTTACCGGGAACGGTGCCACCTTCAAACCAGTGCTGGTAATTCAGCCTGAAGGTCAGCAAGCGGGATGGCAGCAGGGCAGGGATGAAACCTCACTTTTCCTAGATGTGCCGTTGATTTCCTCTTCCTGCTGCTCGCATCACTGGCTGTGATCAAAACATACACTGCCATGTTTATTAAAAAGAAAGAGTTATTGCAGGAAGGTATTGGGATTATTTCTTTCCTCCATGAATAAAGTTCTACAGTTCCTTTTAAAATCAGACCTGAGGAATTTACAGAGTGGTTATTGTACATTCCTTGGAGAAAAAAAAATATCTGAGCAAGTAGTTCCAGTGCATTAAAGCAATGAATAGAGGAAGTGAAAAATATTTTAAATTCCTATACAGTGTTACATTTCAAAAATGCCCTGGTTTTGGACATTAGAATTGGGGGGGGGGGCTTTTTTTTCTCTCTTTTCCCCTGTGTAATTTCTCTGAACTTGTTACAAGTCTCCTTCCATTTTGCTCACCATTTCCAAGCGACTAAATAGAGAGGCCTGGAACGATGACAGAGATGCGAAGTGCACAAAGGGACTGGAGTGTGGTCCGATAATTCTGTAATTGGAGCTGCTCGAGGCGAAATTTTTTTCAAGCCAGTGTAAATGGGGATCGCTGAAACGCTTAACAATCAGTCTGTCAGGCTGCTTCTTTAATGGATTGCTCTGTTTAACTCTCTCTGTTTGTCACTGGCAAGATGACAAGAGAAATTAGTGTACTGGAAAATATAAGGTAACTGGCAGCTCCCCAGCCTGGTTCCACAGCCCTGCAGACCCCGGGGTGCTGCAGTGCCGGAGCCCGGCTCACCGGCTGCTCTGCCGCCCCTGTGGAGGAGGAGGGGAGCTTGCAACCTCCTGCCCTTCCTAGGGGTACGAAGACCTGCAAAAATACCCTGTGGCTCTGGGACCGACATAGTGAAGAGCATGGGGGGGAAAGGGGGTCCCCTCATGGCTGTGGGGTCCCTGAATTGCCGTGCACAGCTGGCTGCAGGATGGGATCAGGGTGGGGAGAGCACATAAGTATCCTCCTAAGGCCAAGTCGCAAACCTTTCACTGGCTGTAAACCGGCTTTGTCTTCGGCTTTTACACCACGGACACTTTATTTCTTTTAAGTGCTATGGGTTAATGTCAGTCTTCTGGGGGTGTTGGGTGTAGGGTGGGAGTGCTCACCCTTAGACCATTAGAGAAGATGCTTCCAGTGAGTGTGCATGAGCACACGTGAGTGCGTGCAAGTGTGCGCCGCTTTGGAGATGCTCCGACACCTCCATTGTTCGCAGCCAGCCTCTGAAATTTGGCAGCGACGATGCCCTGAGGCTAGAGATGTACCTTTCACTTTTCCCATGAAATTCCATTCTGGTTTGGCTGAGTTATAAAAAAAAAAAAAAAAAGTTTGAAAATCGCCATTTCCCTTC
This sequence comes from Anhinga rufa, assembly GCA_013400875.1. Taxonomy (NCBI): domain Eukaryota; kingdom Metazoa; phylum Chordata; class Aves; order Suliformes; family Anhingidae; genus Anhinga; species Anhinga rufa. Next base: position 288,607 of record VZTV01037800.1, read on the forward strand.
TGCTGCCTGCATTCCTCAGGAAAACTTTGGCAGCCTGTCAAAACAATAACTGAACGTGAACTTTCTAAAGAGCTGGCCCGGTGCTGTCTGCCAAAGCAGCAATTCAGCACAGCTCAGTGCGGCGTGTCCTTTCCCTCACCCGCCCGTGCCCACCCCCTCGCACCGTCCCCAGGTGCCGTCCCCCGGCACCCTTCGGCACAGACGTGTCTGCCCCAGACACCAGTGGGCAGAGCACAGGGTTGGCATACGCTGCCCAGCTGCAAAAGCCACATGCACCTCCTCTTCCCTCGCAGGAGAGAGGCTTTCCGCTTCCAGCCCCGACCGTTACTCCTGCAGTTTTTGGGGCAGAAACGTCTGGAGCAGTGAGGAAAGGCCAGTCCAAGCCTACTTGAGGAATACCTTAGGTCCAGCTGCAATAACCTACGTTGTAGACATTTATTTAAAAGATCTTTTTTTTTTTTTGCAATGTTATTTCCTATGTTAAAAGAATGTTGTTTACCATGCAAAGCCAAGGGCTTTTAAGTTAGGAAATGCCTAATGTATGATTCCTCACAAGCTCAACTCTGTGTGCATGCATTGTGCTACGACCTCTACGTACGTGAGCCCCTAGTTCAACCTCTTTCCTTCGTGGACGTTGGAGGGAAGCGGGCACAGGCTGCTCCGACATCTGTAAATAAGACACTTCCTAACATTGAAGTGTTTCATTTGAATGTTTTTGCAGACCGCATATTATGCTTTAATACAGGTTTTTAATGCAATGTGTAATTTTCAAACCAAAGCACCCGACTTGGGCACACTTGCCAGAGTTTTTCCTCACCACAGAAATGCGGCCACATCTGGGGTGGAGCGAGGCAACTGTTTTGCAGCCTATTAGGACATGAAATGACTCCAAAGCACAGAGGAGGCAGCACAGTCCAGGTTAAAAGCACCCATTAGATTTCACATGAAGGTGCAGGAGGATGTGGGGAGGGGACCCTGCTGCTACTTCACCCTCGCAGGGATTAATACTCTTAATCTGGTGGCAAATGCTTTGTGGTCCTAGGGTATTGGTGGGGCTCAGACTGTACAATTCAAGGGAAAGATGGTGCCTGAACCATCCCCGTGGTGCCAGCACCACACTGATTCAGGAAGACAGGATGAACCTCGGCCTTTCCCTCCACCCTCCTCCTGCCAGCAAGCCCCAGAGGAGGAGTTCAGCTTGCACTGAGCAGCACAGAGACCCCAGAAGCAGCATCTGAGCCGAAGCAGACTAACCTTCCTGCCTTCCCTTCTCTTCTCGGCACCAGGAGCTGAGAAACAGGCAGGAATAATCCGTTAACTAAACCACAACTGGTTGTTCCCGTACTGTTACTTGCAAGATGCAGCCGCCCCTGTGGGAAGCTGGCCACCAATTACGGCAGATACACCACAAATCCCGGTGTCTGAGCAGCGCAAGGCTAGTAATTTCGTGTAGCATTTACTGCTGGCCAGGGAGTCGTCCCTTCCTATGTGAATGCAGCTCTACCTTCTACAAGCTCCTCTCCAGCAGGCCCTGAGCTTGTGCTAATGGTGAAGCTAATATTTGGATCTCGGGAATGGCCAGGAGTCTCCAGCCTGCCTCAAAAATCTCTCATCATTTTAATGCGTGTGCCTGGCAGCACTGTGGATTCAGCCCCCTTCCCTCCTCCACCCCTCCAACTATAAAAGCCTGTTGTGGCCTACATTCAGCTGTCGGATATCACATTATCATGGCTCGGCAAAGAGGAAACCAAGCAGTTTGGCACAAATGGCTTTTCTGTGTTCAGCCTGTTCCAGCGCGGGTCCGTTCGGCTCCTCCTGAAGCACATGGAAGTGCTCAAAACTTCAATATTTAATCTTGCCTTGAAATGCAAATTGCCACATCCAAGGAAATGAAAACGAGCGAATGCATGGCCATCAACGCGGGGACGTCGGGGAGACAGCAGATGCTGTGCTTGCTTCTTGCCTTTCAGCCTTAGGGGCATCAGGACCCCTTCTTGAGCGCTGTGCCCCCCCTGCTCATTGTTGTTATCGACATTATTTTATTTCAGTGCTTGAATGTAGCTTTTCCCAACTTGGGGTGATCTAGTGCTTAGTCAGACCTTGAGCACCCCTGAGTGTTCAGCGTGCTCCGGTTTTGTTTCTGTTCTCTGAGGGCACTGCCGTGATGCTGGATGCTCAGACTTTGTGTCCGTGGAGGAGAGGCGTGCAGGCAGAGGGGATTCTCCAGTGCGTAAGGCAGCCACATGTGCCTCCCTCTCCCCACCCCGGCATGCACATGCACACAGCCGCTCGCCCCTACTGCGAGGCAGGCAGTGCGGTAGGAAAGGGAGCGCCCCATGCATGTGTGTTGGGAGCCAGGTAATCCTGGGTATATCATAAGCACAGTTTTGAGAAATAAAAACACATTAATATTCTGTTCTCTCAAGGCATTATCCTACTGTTTACCATTACACACAATCCTTTGCCTTAAACTGCATCTTTGATTAAAGCAGCAATGAGAGAAACCAGTGCTAATAACAAAATGTATTCTGCTTCAAATCACTAAAGTGAAAACATCAATAAGCTGTAACCATCAGTGCCGCCATGAAAATGAAAGCAACCACCATGGGAAACAGCAAGGATGAAATCCACTTTACCAGCATAAAAGCCAAGTAATTAGGTCTTATGTGGGTGGAACCTACAATGAGGTCCAGGAAGGGGGAAAATGAATTTCAACTCGAGCCTGCCTCCTCCTTCCCCCCACTGCAGGAGCTGCTAATCCAAGTTTGGGGGCTGCGGTAGGGACAGCAGCCCCATTTCTCAGCTCCGCAGGGTCCGCAAAGTGGCATCCGCACCTCCACCTGCACCCACCGCCCAGCCCTTGTCCTGAGCAGCCCTGCCCCGCGCGCCATCAGCGGGCAGCCGATGGTTTGTACCCGGTACCAACCTAAATTTCACTGGGGGAGAGGGGTGTGCTTCCAAGGAGGGCATTTCACTTTGAGCAAGCTCGAGCTGATACATTATATCAGCCCAAGAAATTTAATTTAAAAATTAGAAAAAGGCATCATATCTAGTTATCGTGGATTAATCAGAGTTTGTGGACGGGAATATAAAATTAATTTATCTACAGTGAGTTATTTGAATCAAAGCCCTGTGCTCCTCTGCAGCTGTCCGTCCCTCAAGGAGCTCTATTACTGGAGCAGCACTGCTTTCAATTCCTTGCTGTGGAAGTTGTGATTCATCAGCAAACTTCAGATCCTCTGTGCCCAGCTCTTCCCACATACTCTTATATTGGGTATAGCCTTTCAGTTCTTCAATGTTGCAGACACCCTCCAGTTCACCTAAGCCAGGAATATGTTTTCAGGAGCTGTCTACCTAGTGCTAGAGCAGGAGAAATTATTCATAACTTACTCTTACATGCTTTAAAGTGCAAATAAAGCGGACAACTTCCGTGCTGGGCGTTCTAACGCTCCCTGACATCTCCACGGCAGATCAAGGTGCCTGTCTGTCCTTATGCCTGCAACACTGGTTAGAAGTCTCCAGAAAGGGCTTTTCCTTAATTTCTCAACAGCTGTCATTTTGCCTTTCTTTAAGGATGCTTCGCTAAGACCGAGGCTGGCTGCCGAGCTGGCAGCACTTCTGCCTCCCGCTGGTGCTTGTGGGCTGTGGGCTCGGGGTCTGGCCGTCGGGATGTGGCTGGCAAGCAGGCTGAGGTTCACTTTCGGGTGTGTTTGCACCTCAGATTTAGCCCAAAGCTTGCGAAAGGCTGCCGTCCGGTTTGGTGCTTTTTTTTCTCCCCCTGGTTACGTCGCTAGAGAGAGCGCCGGGTTTCCCCGGGGCTCGCACTCTAGCTAGTGGACGGGTACGATGCCCTCTGAAACGCTCAGGCTATTATTTGGCACAGAGAGCTGGCAGGTGCCAGGGACCTGCGGCAGCAAGGAGCGCCCCTGGTCCTGGCGGCAGCAGCAGGGCAGGCAGCTGGGAGGTGGTGCAGGGGGGGCCGGCCAGCCCAGGCCCCGGCCGGCGACGGGGACAGCGGCTCTACCTGCAAAGGGCCTCCTGGGCCCGGGCCGCGGCCCCCTCCCACAGACCCCATCCCCAGTGTGGGGGGCGGCCCTGGCTGCAGGGCAGCAGGCAGGCCCGGCGCTGCGGGGCGCCGGCCGGGGGCGCAGCGCCCCGTCGGTGCGGCAGGCAGCGCTCCCCACC